>CAOLHI010001994.1:22500-303949 GCA_948474755.1 Ctenosaura bakeri | reverse complement strand
CAATACTGCTTGTATGCTGATGCTGTTTAAACTGCTTGCTGCTCAATAAATGTTTAAGGCCCACTAACACTGGTGTCTATTGCCACCTTTAGATCCTATAAAATGAACCCCTTGCCTTTGGCAAACAGGCACCTTGGTGGGACACCTGGATCTTGGGCCTCAAGGTGATAGCTATATGGACTAGTGGATGTGGGTTCGCAATGGTAAGCATGACCAGACTCCCAGCAAAACTTAGCAGGAACAGGCAAAGCTGCAAAACAAGAATAAGCAAGTTGAAGTTTATTAGTGCACAATTAGATCACACATTAAGCCCCTGAACTACTTAATCATTCATTGTTATTGCTGTGTGTGGCAACCCAAAAGCAAATGCATAAGAGGGTTTTCTTGACAAGATTTGTTTGCCTTTCTGTCTCTCTGAGGCTGAGACAGTGTGATTTGCCTAAGATCACCCAGTGGGTTTCCACGGCTGAGTAAGAATTTAGGTTTTGGTCTATACCACATTGTTATTTACAGCACTCCAAAACCCTAACAGTTGTTTGTCCTGGCTAACTGTCCTATCTCTATTATACCTTCTCCCTATCTTTAGATCATTTCCCCCCTATTTGCATTGTGTCAGAGACAAGCCTCAGTTTTATATCCTTTCTCTCCCATAACCTCCCTCACTGCATTCCCTGAGGTGCAACTGGCTGGCTCCAATCCAGCTTGCCACAGTTCTATCAGAAGAGCCTGGTTCTGCTGGACGCAGGAGAACTTTTCTCCTTTGCTTTCATTGTCAGGCTTCTTCCCTTGACAGCTGTAGGAGCAACTACTGAGGAGTCCAACTTTTCCGGCCTCTCATGGACTGGCTTAAAATCATGGAATAACAAGTTTTGTACAGAATTGGTTTCTTCAAAACTCACTGGTTATACAATGGATGTCAAAAATAATAAACAAGTAATGATATTACTGAAAAAGAGAGAAACGCAGGCCCAGTCAAGCCTCAGGCTCCCTTCCAGACAGCAGGACCCTAGTAATATGTATCTGCTCCCATTCTCCACAGTCAGCCCAGCCCTGAAACTTAGAGGATCTTGGAAAGCCACTATCATGATATAATTGCGCTAGATGGGCCAATGCTTAGATAGTTACTTTGTTGTTGTTGTTGTTCTTGTGTTCCTTCAGCATGGAGTAGAGTTAGAGTGATAGTCCAGTACACTGGGAGATCAGGTTTCAAATCCCAGCTCAACCATGGAAACCCACTGGGTGATCTTGGGCAAATCCACACTCTCTCAGTCTCAAAGGAAGACAAAAGCAAACCTTCTCGGAACCAATTCTGGAAGAAAACTCCATGATAGGGTAACCAGAAGTCAGAAATGACATGAAGGCACACAACAACAAAGGTGGGAAGAGACCTAAATATCCTAAAGTCATCAGATGCTCTCTGATCTTGGAAGCTAAGTAAGATCCACTCTGGTTAGTAGTTGGATGGGAGAACACCAATGAATGCCAGGTGTTACAGGCTACATTTCAGAAGAAGGAACTGGTGAAACTACCTCTGAATATTCTTTGCCTAAGAAAACTCTATGAAATTCATGGGGTCACCTGGTGACTTGAAGACGTATACACACACACAAAAGTGGGAGGGGGAGACCCGTGTATTCAGAAAGGTGGGCTACAAAAATTTTAATTGATAAACAAACAAACAAAGATTTCCTGCCAGGAAAGGATATATTCTTTAAGCAACTTAGCACTTGTTCTCCTCAGCAGGGGCAACTCTCTTACTCAGTCCCTGTATTATTATCATTAATCAGCCACTGAGGGAAAAGTGAATGACAGATGCTGTGAACAGTAGGTTTGCATTTCAAAGGTATAAGCAGTAATAGGGGCAATTTAAGCCACTTATATTTTATCTGGACTTCTTTTTTTGTGTTAAGGTATATAGATGATGAATACACTGATTTGTGGGGTGGGGGTGGTTGTTTTTTAAGACACATTAGGGGGGAAAACCTCCATGTTAAGAAATTTTTTTAAAAAACCAGCTTTGAATTCTACAGAAAGGCAAATAACCCATTCTTTCAACATTCCCACAGGGTAATCGGACTTTGCAAAGGAGAACATTAGGCAGGCTACAGAAGGCACGCCTCCGCTCCGCTTTGATTGCAGTGTAACATATTAAAGTGAGTGGTAATCAGTATCCAGTCTGTGCTCTCAGTTTACAAGGCAACCTTGAAAGGTGGATATGCAAAATATGAAGCTGCATTCCAGGAAAGTGATGCTAGCTCAGAATGCAAAGCTGGCTGAAGCCCAGGATCTGACATGGACTTCACAGTCAAGGGAGAGAAACATCTATTGGCAAGCTGAACAACAAGAGATGAAAAGGCAGGCTTTGGCCTTGGGAGTGCTTGAGAGAAAGCTTGACTGACAGACTGAAAGCAGAGAAGGATCAGGGTGATGGCAACTGGGCAGGGAAGGGGCAGGTTCTGCTCAAAACCTTTTGCTGCCTGACATTGAGCAGCAAATGTTACCTCTTTCCTCAGCCCAAAGGCCAAAGCAATGGTGGCTGCTGGCTCCCAAGTCAGTCCAGAGCAGGGACGGAAGGAATATGGGAATGGTCAATGAATAAAAAGAAACCACAATAGGGATTTTTGAGTGTCCGGTCATGCATGCTGAAAACAGGCATAATGCTGTCCCAGCAAAGAACAAAATGGACAAAGACACTGCCATAGCTCAGCTTGTAAGATTTCGTTTTATGATGGCCATATCCTATGGAATCCTGGGATTTGCAATTTAAGGAGGGATATTTAGAACTCTCCACCAGACATCTAGTGCCTCATCAATCTACAAACCCCAGGATTCTACAGAATGGACTCATGGCAGCTAAAGTGTAATCCTTGTGCTGTAATTGTATAATCCAAAAGGGCAACTGCACTAAAGTGACTAGAGGTTTTGCTCTTGTCCAAAGCTTTACTGTATCAGTGCCACGTTTTGTTTCAAGTTTGAGAGAATAGTGTGCATATTTTTGCTACGACAAAACTCACATGCAGCAATACCATTTTTGGGCCAGCTTAGGAGTGCAAAATACCAAGCTTTCAAAGCTTCATGGGCTTCTTCATCAGGCAAAGGTCTTAAAAACCATAAAGGATAAAAATGGTGACGATGTTAGAGTCACAGGCCTACATTCTGTCTGAGATGTTGCTGTTATTGTTGTTATCATCTTTATTTGCATCCTGCTTTTCTACCAACATTGGGCCTCAAAGAAGCTGACATATTAAAACAAAACAATTTAAAAACATTTAAATAGTGTATATTAAAACAGAATTAAACTATACAAGGATTAAAAGTGCTAAAGGGATTAAAAGCAGCAATTAAAATTAAAACAGTACAGCACTCCCTAACCCATTCTTTAAAATTTTTCTTTAATTAAAATGCCTACCTGAATATAAAGGTCTTTGGCTGAAGTCAGAAGGACAACAAGGAGGGAGACATTTTGATCTCTCTGGGAAGGGAGTTCCAAAGTCTAGGGGCAGCCACTGAGAAGGCCCTCTCTTGCATCCCCACCAACTATGCTTGCAATGGTGGTGGAACTGAGGAAAGAGCCATCCTGATGATCACAGACTCCAAGTCAATTTATATAGGGAGTATGTACACTTAAGATGGTATTGAGGTATTTCAACAGAAGCAAAGGCCAACTCCCTTGCCGTACTTTTGAAGATCTTGTACTTGTATGTTTACAGAAGCAGACCATTTGTTCCCACCTCCCATTGTTACTCTGATTTCTGAGGGTCCCTTGGGGGACACCTTGATTCTCTCCAAAAATGCAAAGACTGGGGAAATTAGCAGAGCACTGGCTGTAGCCAAACGAGGGCAGGGTAACCCAGCAGGATCATTTACCCAATTTTTACAGGGTTAAACCAAGCTAACTGGATTTTATTAATAACTGTTTTCTTACAAAGCAACACATTCACTCACTCATGCACATAAAGCCTATTGAGAAAGGAAAGAGGTGAAAATTGATAGGGGATTCAGCAGATAGGGTGTAAAGGTGGTGATACTGCACCTATCCTGAAGTCTTCAGTCCGGGAAGCAACAAGAAGAATGGAGCTCAGCAAAGACAAGTGGCTGAGGAGATCACTCAACTAACAGAGTGCTGGTCTGCTAGCATGGCAGGGATTTCTCTGAAGAGACCCTTAAAAACCGAGACTACTTATAGCACAGAACGTACCTTGAGGGCAGTCCCTCTCCTGGGAAGAACAATCACCAAAATAGAGGGAGAAATGCTACACAATAACAACTTGGTCGTTTGCATGATTGGTTTATGCAGATAGACCTTGCAGTGTTGGGTTTGCTAACATCAGAGTTGCTCAACCTGGAGAAAACCCAATAATCCCTTGTTGGCTGTTTTTGGCTGGGTAACCTTTGTCCATGTGGACTTGTTTAGCCTGAGGTCTCCTAAGGGAATGTGACTGGGGATTTTCCTGGCTTGACCTAGTTTCAGGCATTCAACCTCTTTGTCTATGTACCCACTTGGGTAACCTCTCTGGTACGGTGGGCATATCAAATTTATATTCCCCGGGATGGGGTCTGTCATCATGGTAACACCATGTCTCACCTGAAGTTCTCCTCTCTCCCTCCTTCTCATTCCATTCAAACCCACAGAAGATCAGATAAGTTATGACAAGGACATGGGAAACTTAGAAGCCAGCCCATTGCTTGCACACTCCATAAACTTTGCTGCTTGCTTGCTTGGTGTTGGGCAGTGAAGGCTGGAGACTTCCATGTCAGTGGGGTGGGGATATGGATCAGCTCTTTGGATAGTTCCTTTAAAGTTCAGACTAAAAACCCAGAGCAGATTCCATGTCTCAGCCTTTTGATTTCTTGAATGCAGTCTCCATTTTGATTAATGTCAAACCAAGGAATAGAACATCTTTTAAGTATTTCAGTGTCTTCATCACCCACTTTAAAACCGCAACCCACACTAAAGGCAGTTGGTGGTGAAACTCTACTCCAGAACAACAATTGAAATAAATGAGCCTTTTTCCTGTCCATTTTCTTTAGTGTCCAGTTTTCACATCCATGCATATAAAACTGGATATACCAATCCTAACTTTGATTCATAACAACACATCACTGTAGTTTAAAATCTTTTCTAATTCCTTCACATGTGCTCTTCCTAAACCCAATCATTTCTGATTTCATCTGATTTCTGTTTTTTCTTTTCCTTAACACCTTTTTAAAGCTGTTTGGCATCCACACTCCTCTGTAATCACGTCAAGAAGGTTTAGTAGGAGTTGCATGAGGAGCTGTGATTACACTGCACACAGTGGCTCCCTACAAGAGATGTAAGCCCAGAGTGTACAAGTCATGTTAGCTTCTATGTATTGAAACTATTTTAAAACCACAAAGAGATGAGAAACGGTGTGTTGATGATGAGCTTGCAGAGGAAGAAAGGAGGGGCAGTATTTTATGGAAGGGCAACTGCTATAATCCCTTTACTGGCCTCGTAGAACATAGCAGCTGAAACACTTTGATCTCAGCTCCAGCAGTCACAGATCAGGAGCAATCTGGTCTCAGTGGGTGAGAGGAGGAAACACCAGCTAGAGACTGTGAAATGAGCCACAGGGCATTTGAGATCCTGATTACATTCCAAATTTGAAGCTATAGAGATCACCAGTCCCTCCATTCAGAGACCAGAGGGTTTAAAGTTAAGTATTGCATTGCCCAGAGCGCACAGAAGTGAGCACTGGTAATTACATTGCTGTTTGAAGCTTCAGGAAAAAAAGCTGCCCCATTCACTTTAGGCTGGGACTGGGCTTTTCCCCTGCTGCAGTTCTGATGTAGCCAGAAGTGGAAGAGGTTTTGACTGAAGCATTTTGAACCAGGTAAACCACAGATGCATACCTCAAACTGTTGTGATTGGGCAGGGACAGTCCCAATTAGTCCTCTGTCATTCCACTTCTCTGGCTGCTTTTAAAATGTCCCAGTTGCTCTCTCCTCCTCTCACCTTGTCCTCAGCTTGCTTCAACTGCTGTCAACTGAGCTCAAAGTACAAAAGGAATTTGCACTCAGTTAACCCAATGTGTGTGTGTCCCAATATCTCCCATTTTGGGGGGGGATTGTTATTACGGTTATGATATGTCAGGTGAGAGCACTAGATATCCTTTTGATATCAAATAATTCGGCCTTTACTTGATCTTTCTCTGCCACCTTGCTCCACGTGTTTGCAAGGATCCTCCAGACAGGCACATATTTGGTGCGGCCGTTAATGGTTTTACATTCCAAAACCTCATTCAGGCAGCCAACTCAAGCCTCTTCGTTGCTTCAGGGAACATCTCATTGCAAACCGGCTTTGCTCGGCGCGTATCTTCACAAAGCCGCACGGCTCTGAGCCGAGCCATTCCTTTATGTCGGGCCATCAGCGTACTGGCCATACTATTGTCATCCAGCGTTAAGCTCATCATGCAAAACCTGGCCTTTTCCAACTCCTTTGTCCCACTCTAAAATCCCTTTGTTCTCACTGGGCATAGCATAGCCTGTAGGTAAACTCCACCCTATAAAAAGTCCCCACTTTTGGGACTACCTCGGACTACTTTGGACTTCCATCCCGCCTTGCTTCCGGTTGTCTAAGGAAACTCCCCTCAGCGAACCCCGTTGAGCTTTCTCTCCTGGAAACCTATCTTTCTCTCCAGGACTACGAGACCAGGTGTCGTATTACCCACTCCCTTGAAACTCTCCATTTCTATTTCTAAGTTAGCTAGTATTTGTCATGTCTTTCACGTTGCTTGTTCTTAATAAAAATATCATTTGTTACTTTAAAGCTTGTCTAACTGCTCTCTGACCCGACACTGTATACATTGGGTAAAAGATCCTAGCTGAAGTTACCCTGCCTCTTGTTAGCTTAAGAGAGTGCTCGAGCTTAATTTCCCCAACTTGTGCTTTTATTTGGTTATTTGGGCACCCCTCCCGGGACCCTCAACATACAGGGTAACACACCCAGTGGGTTTCTGTGGCTGAGCAGGGATTCAAACCCTGGTCTCTCTGTATCTTAGGACAACACTCAAACCATTACAACCCCACTAGCTCCCAGTCTGTCGTGCCCTCCAGCATTTCATGGATGAAAACCAGAATGCATGGCTAAGCAACATCAGAGTTTGGCCAAGATGGCAAAAGACCGTTTGGCCTTCAGACTATTGTGGGGCAGATCATTGGTCTTTAGTTGGCTCACCTCCCTAACAGGGTTCAGAGTATGTCAGTTTGGTCTCATTGTTGTTAAGAAACTGACTTGACAAGTGTGACTGATCAGAGCTGATTCACACACCAGCAACGCTGTATGTAAGTGGTTTTTACTTTTTTGATCAATGTAAAACAGACATATTCAGTTCAGAGCTGAGTAAGGTGGGTTCCACAAGTGTAACCATTACATATAGACCTCAGTCCCATTGCTAGTCTCAATTAGAGTTGAAACATTGAACCATCTGGACTGGCCAATGTGTTGACCCACCATTCATAAACAGATTCAATGGGTCCAATCTGGATAGATTTACCCAGCAGGATTCTAGACATGCAATTGGACATTTTCAGATGATGCATAACTATCTGTCAAGGCTTTCAGTGTTCCACTTGATTCACTGGGATTGTAGAAATAGCCACTGTGTGTTCCACACTGCACAGTAGGACAATAAGCTGCTTATTGGCAAATGCACATCTGTCTGGGCAATGACTGAAAGCAGAAAAAGGGTGTAGCGTAACCCCTGTACTACTATATTAGTGCTGTTTTACACTGGGTAAATGCAATGTAATAACTTAATCTTAGTGAATTTAGTAGTTTGCTGCTAAATTTCAGTGGTAAATCACATCGGTTATTTCTGAGGTAAAAACAGGAATTTTTAATTGATGGGTGGGACAGTGGGGGACTATGAAAAAGGATTCAGCAAATCATATTTTGGCCCATGGGTGGTGCAATTCCCATCTTTGGAATTTAAATGTATATTAATGTCAGAACTGGTCTTTATTAGTAGGTAAGTTGCTAAAACCATCCAAAATGTTTGTTCTCAGTCATCAAAGCTAATCTTAATGTATGTGCCAAAAAATTCTAATGTTTCAAATTTGCCATATCATCTTTGCTTATAAGAAAACAAACAAACAAAAACAGAGCTTCTGTTTCAGCTGTATGTAACTGATGTCTGGCCATTAAAAAAAAAATCCGTAGTTAGAATTACAGTAGCTGTAAGATACTATTCAGTTCAATGGGATTGCGGAAACAAATACTGTGCATTCCCCATTGTATTTCTGCACTAGATTGTTATAGCACTATTATTTCACTTTCAACATCCTATGGAATCCTGGGGTTTGCAGTTTAGGGAGGGGCATCAAATCCCAGGATTCCATAGGATGTTAAAGGTGGAATAATAATGCTATAACAGTCTAGTGTGGAAATGGCTGCACAGTGGGACAAGAAGTCAGCCACTGGCATATACACAATCAGTTGCACAATGACAGTAGTACACTCACTGTTTAACTGCCTTAGTGCCAATAAACTCATGACTTAGCCACTTAGAAGTGGTATAGGTCACAAATGATGGTAGAATTCTTCCTTGCTGTTTCAGATACATCGAATGTTTCATTTCCCAAATCACACCGAGATTCACCATGAACAATATTGATAACATAGAAAGGAAGTAGAACACAAAGGAATGCAAGTTTTTAAAAGCAAGCACAGATGGATACATGTTCTGTTTTATGGTATATCAATCTTCTCTTTCCAGTATTCAGGCAAGAGGAAATACCAGTAGGCTTGGGGGAACCCCAAGATTTGGACATTTTAAAAAAATAAATAAAAATAAGGTCAGATGGTAATAAGAGCATGCTTGAAGTCTCTAGAATACTAGCTGAAACAATACCATTTGAGAAATGGAATGGAATGGAGTGGGTAGACACCTGAACAGAAGCAGACTACTAGATATGGTTTGTTGTAAATCCTGCTTGTGATATTGATATTTTTCCTCCAATGTGAATAGGTTTTATTTTCATGCTGTTGTTAGCAAGAGGCCACAAGAGGGTGCTGGTGGAAACAATAAAGATGGAGTGCTTCCACCTCAAAGCTGAAACTGTACTATCTTTAAAAAATGCCCTTCTTAGAAAGTCTGCAGAAGAACTACAGTGTCCTTAAGTCTCTTCAAAGAAAAGATATGAATAATTTTGCACACACTCCAATGCAAATCCCTATCTGGTGACTTGAAAGGAGATATCAATATGCATTTATCTGTCAGCCAGATATTCTTAACAAAATACCTGTCATCATGACAGGCAGTGTATGTGTGTGAGAGCATTTGTGTAAGGTGGGCTTGAATACATGAAGGTTTTGTGAAGGATGTAGCACACGTCTCTGCGTGCAAGACACCCTGCGGTTGGCTATGAAATGAGGCCTCTTGGTGTCATTTGGGGAAGTAAGATTTTGGTCTGCGGCTTGAGGGAAAGGACAATATTGTTCTGATTCCTTGTCCAGAAGCTTACCAGGCTTTTGAGTGGTCATGAATCCTATTTTACAGAGGACAGCCCTCTTTCTGAAGGGCTTTCAGAGGAGAATCCTCTATTTGAAGAGTTCTCCAGTTAGAGAGCCAGTGTGGGGTAGTGATTTGAGCATTGAACTACGACCCTAGAAGACCAGAGTTGATTACCTGTTCAGCTATGGAAAACCACTGCAGAAACCTCTGGGCACATCACACACTCTCAGCCTCATAAAACAGCATGGTAAGTTTGCCTTAGGGTCACCAGAAGTTGGAAATGACTTGAAGGTATACAACAACAACAACCAGTCAAAAGGCAGTTGAAAGAGAAAGGGAACTCAAGAAGGGAGAGAATTTCTTCAGGACAGAAGACCAAATAAAGCCATACATCAGCTGATTAGAGACTTCCCCACAATTACTTGCATTGTTGTCATTGTCATCTTTATTTATATCCCATTTCGGCTCCCAAAGACAGTACTCAAAAGCATTTACAAATTAAAAGTAATAAAATGTAGCTAAAACATCCAAAAGCTTAATCTTAAAATATAATTAAACATTTAATAATAATAAAATAATTCACAATAACAGAAAACATTCTAAAAATAATACAGTTAAAAGCTGTAGATCACCCTCTTTAAGTGCTCTACTGATACTCTGGTTTCTTTTCAGATCATATAAATCTTTTGCCTTTTAAGCTCTATATTGAAAAACATTCAGTTCTCAAAACCCTGTTGGAATAAAAAACAGAAAACTTTGTCTGTTGAAGGAAGGAGAGCGGGGGGGGCACTTTTAGTTTCCCCTTGGAGTTCCTGAGCCTAGAGGAATCACCAAAACACATTCTATTTATGTTTAAATCACACTAATTCTTTCTAAATTTATTTGTATAATATTTGCATAACATTTGCATACAGAAATGTTATGCAAATCTGTGTCTTCTTTTGTCCTCCCTTTTTAAAATTGATGTCAAAGAGGCCATGCTACCAGTTTGGAAGCTGAATCTTCTTTCAGCATTCTAAAGGCTACAATAGTTTGACTAAGATGGGAGAAGATTAAGGTTAGAGCATGTAGATTTCATTAAATTCCAACACTACGTTTTCCTCCAAAATTTAAGTACCAAGCCTGGTGAACAGGGCATGTGGGAGTCAATGACCATTATCCTGTTAGTGACATATGCAGTCATAAACTGTGCTTTGCACGTGGAATGAATTTTGTAGACAATGGTCCATGGCCATATCCAGTTAGTAGTGGTAAAAGCTGAGTTCTAAATGACATTGATGCACATCAACGTTCACTGAGTAAAATGCTAAAATGCATTGTACATTGCTGTTGTGCTACAGTGCTGCTCAGTACAGGGACTGTGCCATGGAAAGATAACATCACTGGTGTTATTTGCTAAGCCATGCTGAAAAAACATTGCATGCTTCCAAAAACATAGAGCATAAGACTGTCCATCTGAAGCTCCAGTCTCATTGAAACAGCTTCAAATATTTGGGCAAGTGGAGAAAAGTGCATGTTTCAAATGCATTCAACATCTTACTTTGGAAATCTACAATATTTTGGAATTGTGTACACAACACTTTGGAGCTGTATACATATTACAAGGCTGAAGCACTGAAACTCAAATCAAAGTCACTCCTGGATTTATTTTTCACTGCTTCTGAGAATATGCTAAATGACTCATGCCTAAAAAGGAAATCATTTGCAAAGCATTATATTCTTTCCTTGAATTTAATTATGCGTATCTCATCAGGTTGGTAATATTCATCTGGATTACCAATAACTCCTTGACTCTACAATCAAAAAGTTATGCAACACTAAAATCCATTATAAGGAAATAAATTATTGATGATACAATGAAATACCTGAGAGTTTTAAATAGAATTAGCCAATATAGTCATGACAGTCTTTGCCCCAGTATCTTACAATCTGCATAGTCAAAAATACAATTAGAGGGATGCACAGAAATGACCCTTAAATCCATACAGCAATTAAAAATTCAGAGTTCTAACAAACCTAAAGACCTAAATCCAAGTAAGTTCCAACTACAGTAGACTATTGAATCAACTGAATTTACATAAATGTTAATTTATCAGGTTCCCATTTGATCCGCTCTAGCTGAGACTAACAATGGGGCATAGGCCTAAAGATTTCTAGTGACTGATCTAATCACATTATAAACTATCCTTTCCAGCCTTGTTCACACAGGGTTCTGATGCAGCTAGAACCAGCTGGGATTAACCTTGACCCATTTGCTTTCAATGGATTTTTTTCATGAAAAAATTTGGCTGGATTAAGGCAGCCATGTAGGCGCATCAGATGATAACTTGAACATCTGGATCTATCCTCAAAGATTAATAACAACTGACAAAACTTCAGTATTGTTTGATGTCAACTCACCACTACTTGATATAAAGAGAATAAGTCTATGCATTCTTATGCAAGTCATCACCTGACAGGATCTCAAAGGATCAACCTGCACACCATGTGTGAATGATGGTACTATTAGTACTTGATATAGTTATAAGGCTTCCTATCAAACAGAGCCCTGCACAAATATACATTGGTAAGATCTCCATGCGTATTAGGAGGCCTCTTTTTTGATACACCTTTCTTCTGTACAGACTCGACCTGCTGGACCATTCACTAAACAGATTTCCTCCTCTTCCCAAACATGTTGTTGATCAGTTTGGCCATGGATTTTGACCCACTGGGCCGCCTCTTCTCCTTCCCTTTGGAAGTGACATTCCTTAAAACTTTTGTGAACATGGCGGCCACTTCCTGACAATGTTCTGCTGCAGATAGTTCACAGAAGTAGCATTTGTAATCCAGGGCCAACTTTTGCCCTTCATCCCAGCCAACTTCTCGCATGTGGCATAGATCTTGCTTGTTCCCAACCAATGCAACAGTAGACTCTGAAGCTCTGAGGAAAAGTTGTGAAGAGGAAACATTTGTAAACAGGATTTGTGGATTCATTCCATTCTTATTATTTATTTTAAAACTGTTCCATTACTATTATTGGCCTGAATCTCATTGGTTACTCCTACCTAAAAAGTACACACACTGAATAAACTGTTGACTGATGAGTCAACTCATCAAGCTGATGATAGGTAAATTCAATTGATTAATTTGATCTTTTCTAGTCAGGAGTAATGCTGAGATTCAGGCCATGATATGCTTTCATAGGTGGATTTTCAGCCTTTTTTTTTTTAACATAACTATAATTTTTACACTGTTTTAAAAACAGTTGTTATATACTAGCCTAATAATGTGGTTGAAAAGAAGGCGGCATATAAATATGTATGTTTTTAAAATATCCAGCATACAAATCCCAGAATGAAATACAGATTTTCATGCCTACACTACCAATCTTGATCAGCTTTGTCTCATTTCAACTGTACTGACTTCCCCTTCAAGAATGCCAGGAATTGCTTTTTCAGTGAAATGATAACATTTCTCTAACCCTAACATTTCTCTAACCCTAACTATCCTTTCTCAGAGAAATCCAACCTGGCATCCAGTTAGTCAGTTATCCTCAGATATGTTAGACTTAGGACACTGTAGCTGCTCCATATCTCTAATTTGCAATTGTGACAGTATAGACATGACAGCAGATGACCCTAAAACCCACCTTAAAAGCCAGTCAGCTTTCTGGAGTGACGGTATATTGCTAGCTGGTGAGGGGAAACTGGAGGATCATGTGGTCAACCCCCTCTCTCCTATGAGTGAGGCTGCAATGAAAAATTGCATCAGGTTCCCTTCTGGCTTTTGCAACATCACTCATTGGTGGGAGGGTTTTTTTAGCTCCTTGATGGATGAAGGAATTCTTAGGAATATAAATGACTTCCTCAAATGCCCCACGGTTACCAAGCAGGAAGTCAAAGCCCTCATACAGTCATTAAACAATAGTAAAGCTCCAGGAGAGGATTTTATGTCACCTGAACTGTATAGATTGGTGGGCTGCCCTTTTGGCTGGCTTGTTTACTCATATAAAATGATACAAGGTGTATGCCTAGTGGATGGAAGCTTGGCATATTTATTCCTCTGTATAAAAAAGGGGAACAAAGGGACCCCAAAAATTACAGGCTGATTAGTTTAATAGATATCACAGCCAAAATTTATGCAAAATTTGTTCTGCAGAAATAGGAGGACAAGGACGAACAATTCTATTTTAGCTGAAGAACAGACAGGCTTCAGACAAGGAACAGACAGGCTTCAGACAGGGAAGGAGTACTATTGATAATTGTTTCACCCTCCTGCATTTGATATCAAAATACACCTTAAGAGTGGACAGCTTTATAGATTTAAGTGTGGTCTTTGATTCAATTAAAAAGAACCTTTTAGGGAAGAAATTTATGAAGACAAACATTGATTGGAGACTCCTCCATTTAATAAAGGATCTTCACAAGGATACAAGTTTTCAAATCAGAACAAGCATAAATCAAGCTTTAATAAGATCCCCACATTTAAAGGAGTGCATCAGGGTTGCATTTTGGGTCCATTTCTTTTTAATTTTTATATCAATGATATATAGTTTCAGTTATGTATAGCCCCAATTTCCATATGTCCAGAGTCCTGGCTAGACCAGTTAATGTGCTTCTGTACGCAGATGGTATGATCCTAGTTTCTAGTGCGAAGGGGCAGGTAACATCATCCTGTAGTGCCCCCTCTCATGAGCATAGCAGACCTCTGTCATTCTAGATGGCTGATTGACTTTTAAGTTGGGTTTCAGACAGATAAGGAGTAAAAGCATAGCTATAACATCATGGCTACACGCTTACTGTAGGATATCAATCCCAGTACCCTCCTTTCCTGGGAAAGAAGGAACACCTCTTAAACTAGAAGAAAGATCTACAGTATAGCTAGATCCTTGAATTATAATTTTTTTATTCATCAGGATGGAAGTTCAAGAACAGGAATACTCACATAGGACTCTGGGTTAGATGGAGACTTGGTCCTGGTTAGAATAGGCCCACTGAAATCCACTGGACTTAATTCAAATCTTCTGGATTTCAGCAAGTCTCCTCTTAAGTATGACCAAGTCTGGACCCAGCACTATTTTGCCACTGAATGCAAAACTCAGTCATTTGCTAACTTGCCTCTTGCAAGCTCCCATGTGGCACTCTCGTATCCTGTAGAGCAATGCTTTTGCAAAAGCAAAAGAGGTTCTATCACTGATGTCGTACACAATGACAAACCCATCTGCCCAGTGGAGCTCATCTGTAAGGGACAGCTTCCCTTGTCGAGGCTGAAAAGCAACACAACAAATTATATTTGACCCTTGACATGAGACACTTTATCAAGATGGCATCAAGAATATCCCCCCCCCAAATACTGGTGGTTCATTCTCTCAAATGAGATATTTTGGACAGTTCAGCTTGCAAATGTTCACATTTATTTACTTATTATTATATAAAGTATTTGTTTTTAGGAATGCCAGTATGGTATAGTGGTTTAATTGCTGAAGCAGGACTCAGGAAGACTAGAGTTGAAATCCCCATGCAGCAATGGAAGCCCACTGGATGGCTTTGGGCAAGTCACACTCTCTCAGCTTGAGAGAAAGGCAGTGGCAAACCCCCTTTGAATAAATCTTGCCAAGAAAACCATAGGAAAGGAGGCCACAATAAGTCACAATCAGCTTGAAGACGCAAAACAACAGATTGCTTTTTTATCCTTCTCTTCGAACTCAAAGATGAATGCATGGTTCCACCATTTTTATTCTCACAGCAACTTTGGGATGTAGGTTAAGATGAAAGCTGGAGAACATACCCAGGTGACCTAAGCTTTGTGGTTACTCAGGGATTTGAAAATCAGCCTTCCCATTCTATGGCCAATCATAAAATCAGGTCTGTGTGGGCACACACAAAAATAATCTACATTCTGTGACACAAAAAGTTGAATTCTATAGAATTTATGCAGACTGAAATTCTACGACTCTGAATTCTGCAACGTATCACCATATTAACAATTTGTGTATTTAATTTTGAGTTTGTGGGACATGAAGTGAAATGCAGGTCTTTACAGTGCCCCAGATCTTTACTCATTGTATATAGTGCATGGAGCCATTAGGAAAGACATGTTGTCTACCTGGAAATCCTTGCATGCACTAATGAATTCTTGTGCCCTAGTTGTTGCTGCTGCTGCTGCTGCTGCTATTGCTATGTGCCTTCAAGTCATTTCTGACTTATAATGACCCCAAGGCAACCCTGTCACAGGGTTTTCTGAGACTGTGCTATATGCCCAGTGTCACCCAAGTGGGCTTCCATGGCCAAGTGGAGAATCAAACATAGTTCAGCACTCAAAGCATTACACCACACTGGCTTTCTTGATTCTTAGCAGCCCCACTTACCTCAGCATTTCAATTGCAAGAAGGAAAAAAGAGTATCTTATTCTAACAGACTGCATTAGTGCCATGGTTTGGATGACAAGAATTCATCTTAACTGGGTTCCAACTGAGGAATCAAAATTACTCAGAACTTGGCAAAATTATTTTTTTCATCCATAACATCCAAAATCCTTCAACTACCATGGTCATGCTGATGGAATTATAGTCCAAAATGTAATTTAAGCTCTATTCCCACTATTTTCTTACAGAACTTTGGAAATGAATGAGTCTTTGGCTGTATTCCTCAACTTACTTGTGAACAGGGATCATAGATTTCCAGATTAATTTGTTTTCCATCCAGACACATGTGCTTTGTATAAATGCATTCTGTTGAGGGAAAAAGAAAGGGAGAGGAACAAGCATTATCATGGAATGGCCATATAGAAATAATGAACTTGGACATAAGAACACATTTTGATATCCTTACTCTGTTTTGTTGCTCAACTAGAACAAAAATGCTACCATGTGGTCCAAAAGTAAGCACCATACAGCTTATAAATTCTTCATCTAGAAGCATCTCCAAGATACGGATCTTTATATACATCCTCTTCTTACTAAAATTCCCCTTAGAATCCTCTGGGTGGGTTCAAATAATCTCTGCAGTTGCTCCAATTTTGGTTCAGATACAACTGTTTTCCCCTACAAGGGCACCTCTGATGCTTTGGTAAGTTAGAAACCAAGGAAATGGTGCCCTTTCAAAGGGGCAAGGAGCCACTGGTGCAATTGCTAACCATGATGCAGCTCATATTTAGGGGGAAAGGTGGAGAATCTGCCTAGTTCTTCATTAACTTAAATGAAATCTGTTTGGCATCCCAATACCCAAAGGCAGGTGTGGCCATAGACAAAAGTGGGCATGGTCAGAGGTATGGACAGAGGGTGGGATTTGTTTAGTATGCAACAGGAAGGGGGGGGAAAGGGGGGACAAATTTGTGAAACCCAGTATTAAGCTTCTCAAATTTGTGTGAGGCTCTCTATATCAGCTTAATACTTAGAGAATTGAGGAGATGGAGGAAATAATGTCAGCAACTTGTATGGAAGTTGGTGAGGAAACATAACCTGTGGAGCCAATAGAGAAGGATGATAGATGTTGTGATCCAGCAACACCTGAAACACCACACTTGATCTTGAAGATTAGTGGGTTATTCTGAAAGATTCATGATAAATGTGGATTTGTGACAGAAGTGAAAGGACTGGTGCATTTCCATCTCTATAGCCACTCTTAATGAAGGAATGTCTGACCTGACCTACCATTGATGGTTGGTTGTTTAACAGATCATATCTTGTGTAGATGCAGAAAGGACCAAGTAGAAGCAAATTTGCAAAGTTAATGAAGGCTTACCAGAGTCAGAGGCATATTCTCCAATGAAACGCTTGGTTAGGAATCGCACTGTAAGGGCTGCAATGAGAGAGCACATATCTGACATGAGAAATGAATACCCTGTGGAGATTCTGTGCAATGCTTTACTGGCTGGCTCTTCAAACTACATGTTTCATTTCAGGATCCAAAGTTGGAAGCATGTGGTTTGATTGGCCAATACCCCAGTGTGCATTGGACTCATAGACACAAAACAGATCACTGAATCCTCCCCTAAGTTTGGGATAATAATGATAATTACAAATGAAACAGACTAACTCCAAAGGTAGTGGACTTTCCTTCTTTGGAGATTTTTAAACAGACGTTGGATGGTCACTGCTCTGAGGAGCTTTAGTAGTAGATT
The DNA here is from genome assembly GCA_948474755.1 of Ctenosaura bakeri. Taxonomy (NCBI): domain Eukaryota; kingdom Metazoa; phylum Chordata; class Lepidosauria; order Squamata; family Iguanidae; genus Ctenosaura; species Ctenosaura bakeri. The sequence goes on along the minus strand of CAOLHI010001994.1, from coordinate 286,370 downwards.
CCTGCACTGGCAGAGGCTGGACAAGACGGCCCTCAGTATCCCTTTCAACACTATGGTTCTATAAGACTATGATTCTATGATCTCTTTGAGGGTAGTATGAACAAGCTTGCCATGCCTGAATACTTTGAAAGCACCAGATGTTGTCTGATCTTGGAAGCTAAGCAGGCTCAGGCCAACAGCTGTAAGCTGTATTCAGAGGAAGGAAATGATAATCCTACCCAGAATAAGTCTTGTGGGGCAAAACATGTGATAGGGTTCCTGTAAGTCTAAGTAGACTTGAAGGAACGTGACAAGAACAATGGGGAAGTTTTGGTCTTCCAGAAATTTTGGGCTTCATTGCCCAGAGTGCCCAACCATTGGCCATGCTGGGTGGGGTTGATGCGCTATGTAGGCCAGAAATCTAGTGGGTGTAATCTCCCACATTTCAAAGTCTGTTTGCAGGAGACTGTCTAAATTTAACACTGGAATAAGTGCTATGTCAGAAATCATTCCTCCAGTTATATCTGTATGTCTCCTTTTCAAAAGAAATAAACTTTGAATTGCACCTTCTTTTCCTTCAAGCACTTGGGGCTTGATTATAAAGTCAGTTGTGAGATAGAGGCTGAAATCTCACCTACAGTTACATCCTAATGAACACATAACTACATCTGAGTTGATATGCCTTATACTGCACTGCAACTTTCACTGTTAGAAGGAGTTAGTTATCTCTAACAATAGCCATAGCTTCCAAAAAGTTATGATCCGAGTTTGGAAATTACAACTTACAAGTAATATAGACACGTATAGCTGGTTATTCTTTTGGTAATGAAGGCATTGTACAGTCACATTGCAAAAACAACATGACAAGCGCGAACAAAGTTACTCAAAATAGTACAACAAATAACCTTTTCCAGCTACTTTTAAAAGTTAGTTTTGAAAGGCATTTTTATAATTTTAAGAGGCATCTCAGATTCTATCTCCAGATTTTATGCCGTTCTCTCATCAATGTTTTCTTCTTAAAAATAATGGAATGTAACAGAAGAACAAATGAGGAAAACAACAGAGGCAACAAGTTAATTTTTTCAACAAGGCAAGAAGTAACAACAGCAAATTGCTTTGTAAACAGTATAACTATAACAAATTGTTTTTAAAAGTGACTTTCCAAATTCTATTCCTAAATTACCTGATCTGAGGCTATGGAATGCTATGACGCTTCCAGTAGCAGCTTGTGGCTTTCATGTCATTGAGATGGTGACTCCATCCCGGGTTTCAATAATAACATTAATGGAGCTTCCCAAGGGGCAGAACCCTATCCCCCAAATAAGTTCAAATCTTCAAAATTCAGACTAAAACTCAGAGCAGATTCACTGCATCAGTGAAGCCCCCAAGTGACATCATAAGTTTCCACTTGTTCTAGAAAAAGAGGCAAGACTAGATCTGCTAGCCATGAATTCCTCCTTCAAGTTGCCTGTTGACTTAGGAAGGCCCCATTAATTTCATAGGGTTTTCTTAGGCAAGGAATACTCAGAGGTGGTTTTGCAAGTTCCTTCCTCTGAAACGTAGCCTACAGTAGCTGGTATTTGTTGGTGGTCTCCATGCCAAATACTTACCAGATTTGACCTTGTTTAACTTCTAAAATCAGATGGGATCTGGTGCCTTTAGGGTATTTAGCCAAAGGAAATGAGGGTATTGAACATTAATATTAGTTTTGGGAATGGTGCACTATATTATCTCAAATTTATTTGTGGAAATTTAAATTCAGAGATGAGAAATTCACTTTCTGTTTACATTATCAGTATGGTATTAGAACTGTCAGCTGTAAAACTGATCAGTTGATCAGCTTTCCAGCCCACATTTAGAAAGTTGATGAGTTTTGTCTTTGGAACAGGTATTTGTGTACACGTCAGTCTTTGTTCAAATAGTTTCAAATACAGTGAGAATTCTAAATATGTCAAAATATACGGTGCATTTTGTAAAATAACCATTTAAAATTGAAATTCAAAGAGAAACACTGAAACCCATCCTTTAAAATTTTGAACAGTTTTAAAACGTTGCTGCAGAAAGTTAATATCAGAATTTCAAAAGCAATTTCCCCTCTTGTTACAGAATTCCCAAACTCAGATTTGAATCTTGAAACCTGAACAAATCTGTATTAGCTGTTGCTCTGAACTCCTTTGCTTAGAGTCTACCTTGCCTTATTAGGGCCATCTTTATAAGCTAGAGTTGCCAATTTTTTTACTGCCTCTGCTCCTGTGCATTAAAAAAGGGACTGCCTTCAGAATTTAACTCAACAGGACTTTTCTAGACACTAGAGACACGTGTTGGGAGACGCCTGAGTCGCTAAACTGCTATAGGTTAAAAGTTAGCTTAAAGACACAGGAGGATGGCTTATAAAAAGCTGGCAATCTTAATTAAGCATTTGGAGAGGTTTTTTTCCAGGTAGCTATTATTATTATTATTAGGATACAGTTGCTAGATATCTTAAGCATGTGGCTATATTTCAAAATAAATGAAATGACAAACAATCTTATAGTAAGTTAAAGGGTAGCAGAGAAGCAAATTAAAATTGATCCTCTCTGTAAAAGAAAAAAAAAAAAGGCGAAAAGGGAGACACCTAGGAGTTCCAGTCGTTAAACTTGGTACCCAAATAGGTGCTGATCCATCAGTCAGATTTGACAGTTTGGGCAGCCAGCGAAAGGAGGTCCTTCCTCCTGAAATGATCGATCTCTGCTCCACTGAAATCCCCACTTGCATCGACTTGCCTTACCGGATTTCCCGGTCCCTTCGCTGCCCAAAACGGCCACTTTCATCTCATTCATCCTGCAAAGGTGTTCCGGGTCCTGAAATTGATGCCAAGAGCGATCAACTTCCACGCAGGACAAAAAGAGGAGAGGAGAAGGTTCCCACCCCCTTCCTCCTTCCTCCCCTCTTCTTTTCCCTTGGACGTCTTTGCAGAATTCCCCCCGAGAGCGAGTCTGAGACGTTTGGCCAGAGGCTTCCCACTTCTATAGAACCCGCGACGTCAAAGGGAGAGAGAGAGAGAAGGGGGAGAGTGCTTTGGCAAGGCAGTCCAAAGCCCCGCCCACTTTTTGGGTCTCTGCCCCGCCTCCCTTCTGCTCTGCAGTCAAAGGAATTGCACAGACTCCTCTTTCTCATCTCTTTTCCAGGCAAGGGATGCCAGAACTGTTTGTAAGATGGGAGGGGCTCCATGTGGACAGGCAAGTTGTTATTCTTTTTTGCCTCCTTGTGGGCACCCTTTGTTTTCCAAAGCAAACAAAACACAGAATGTGTTGCCTTGAAATAACAGCTACCACAAACTGAAGGAGGAAACAAGGTGGCTACCGTGAGAAAGGGCAAAAGAATGAATGTCCATTACAAAACAAAGTATGGCCATTTCCACACTCCACTGTTACAGTGCTATTATTCCACTTTCAACATCCTGTGGAATTCTGGGATTTGTAGTTTACTGAGGCCAAAGAGTTCTCTGGCTGAGAATTCTAAATGCCCCTCCCTAAACTGCAAACCCCAGGTTTCCAGAGGATGTTGAAAGTGGAATAACAGCACTATAACAGTGGAGTGGGGAAAAGGCCCTGAGTATGTGATTAAAAAGAACACGGTTTTGAAAGATCAAGCAAAGAAAAGCAAATGTAAAGCTCTGTTAAGTGAAGAGAATCAGAGTGGTGTGATGGTTTGAGCATTGGACTGTGGCTTTGAAGACCAGGGTTTGAATCCTCTCTTGGCCATGGAAACCCACTTAATTATATTGGATTATACTGGACTATATTCATCTATATGGGAGCCAATATAGTTCAGTGGCTTGAGTGCCAGACTGAGAGCCTTTCCGCACTACACTGTTATAATGTACAAGGTGTTGGCTATTACCTTAAAGCCCTTTATGGCTTGGGGCCAGCCTACCTGCGGGATCGCCTTCTCCCATATAAGCCGCCCCGTACATTAAGGTCCTCTGGGAGGAATTTACTGCAGCCAGTCAGAACTAGGTTGGCTGCGGTTACCCAGAGGACCTTTTCTTCTATCGCTCCCAAGTTATGGAATGGCCTGTCGGAGGAGACCTGGCATATTACCAGTCTTGACTGCTTTAAAAGAGCAGTCAAGACTGATCTCTTCTGACAGGCCTTCCCAGACTAGCATTTCCATCGCCTCCCATCAATTATCTTGCTGCTTTGCTAAGCTGTGTGTTTGAAGGGGTTGGTTTAGGTGGGTGGGGAGGACTGGGTATGTTTTTAATGTCTTTTAATGTATAATGTATTTCATGTTGTTCACCGCCTCGATCCATGTGGAGAGGAGGGATAGAAATAAATGTTGTTGTTGTTGTTGTTGTTGTTATTATTCCACTTTCAACATTCTGTGGAATTCTGGGTTTTTTGAAACCCACGGATGACCTCAACCACAGGAGCTGCCCTAAACATGTATGTGTACATGTGTGTTCTTGATCATTTAGTTCACTTCTGAATAATAATTCCAGAGAGGGCTCAACTACATAAGAATTTTGCTGATCCAATTTGCCTGATCAGCTCAGTCTTGCAGGGGGTTCTTATAATCAGGAAGTTCTTCCTATTGTTAAGATTGAATCTTTTTTCCTGAGGTCTAAAGCTATAATTATAGAGTCACAGATAAAATCACACACAAAGATCTTGTTCAACAACAACAACAAAAATACCAAAATGTATAGTGAAAATGCAGTTAAACTAGCTACAGAATTAAAACCATTTTAACCAAATCCATTAAAAAAGAAAACATTTTGCAAGACTGACCTCCAGAGTTTGGGTGCTCACCTAGAATGCTTCCTCTTCAGTGCTCCCTTCATCTCCCCCCTTCATGGCTTTAAAAGGGGATAGGACAATTTTCTCATTGGCTAATGTTCAAGATGGCTAACTGTTCCATTCAGAAATTAGAAAAGTTAATTTTTGGATCATAGCTCCCAGATTGCCCAACCAGCATGGGCTGTGGCTACCCTGGCTGAAGAATTCTGGAAGCTGGAGTCCATCCCCTCATCCTCCCCTAAGCTATGGTGCAATGGAATATTTCTCTGTTTGGAAGGAAGTCCCATTGTACTGAATGGAACTTTCTCACTGGTAAGAATTGTATCCCAAGTGAAACCTCCCTTTCAGTGGCAGTATACCACTGAATTCCATTTACCAGGGCAAAGACAGGAAAGACCTATTATCTTGCTAGCCTGTTTGCAAGCTTCTCAGAAGCATCTGCTTAGTCACTCAGAAAAGCAGGATGCTGGATTAAGACTGCAATGCGAAGCATGTTTTCTTGGAAATAAGTTCCCCTGTCTTATTTAGCTGGATTTAGGTTCACAACTTCAGGGCACTTTCAACATGAAGCAGCCCAGCAAGGCATTTTGTATATTTTAAAGACACATACCTATAATACTCTGTAAATGTGCTTCCTTTTGCATTCTTATTTTTAAACATCTCTTTGTGCTTATCCACTTTTTCCCCTAAAAATGCAGGTAAAGCGATAAAAAAAATCCTCTAAAAATGCTAATATTGGAAGCAAAAATGAAGCCAAAGCAGCAGTAACGCAACAGAAACTAATATCAGCAGAAAGAACTTGCTTGTCAAAGGCCTGCCCAAACAAACAAACATCCTCTTTGTAGGCTATTGAAAAGCAGCAAATGTAGAAAGGAATGGAGCCAATCAGGCCATCCCTGTAGGGTCCATTCCAAATTTGTGGTGCCACCACCAAGAAAGTTCTGTCGGTAAATAGTACCGCAATTATGAGGAGTATTCTGTGCTAGAGACCTCTAGTGCTATAGCTCAGCAGAATGTGGACCAGTGCTCTCTATCAGGGAATTCAAAGAATTTCATCAAAGTACAAATCTTAGGCTATTTCCCCAATAGACTGTTATAATGCTATTATTCCACTTTCAACGTCCTATGGAGTCCTGGGGTTTGTAGTTTAGGGAGAGGCCCCTCGCTAAACTGCAAACCTCAGGATTCCATAAGATGTTGAACGTAGAATAATAGCACTACAACAGTCTACTGTAGTGCAGAACCAATGTTAGACTTCTGTAGGATGAAGTCATCAAATGCTACCATTGTGCTCTCTGGATAATGGAGGACTGCAGTTCCCAGCAATCATTGGTTATGCTAGCTAGGGCTGCTGGGAGTAGCAATCCAAAAACATCTGGAAGGGTATGTGATTCCTATTCTTTGATCTGGTTAAGCAAGGCTCTCCTGACCTGATTATCTGTTACAATTGTTGGCATCAGAGTGGCTCTAAATATAGCATATCAAAAGCCCTGAGAAATATATACTGAGTCTTAGGTGAATTGGGGCTAGACATCTGAGCTACAGTGAGCTACAGGTCCAAAGAACAACCTTTTGAATACAAAGTCCCTACTCAGACATGGACATTCTAAAGTATAAATGCAGGCATTGTACACATATTGTTGCCACAGGATTTATTTTAGGAAAAGAATGCTAACTCCTTTTTTCTTTTTTTAGTTCTCGTGTTTATCTTGCCCTGTGAAAAGACAGACCGCAAACCGAGGGCGCTGCCTGAAACTTCAACTTTTGCCCTTTGCTTTAGCAAGTTAAACATTGTAATTCTCACTGCAAAGGGAAACTTTTAATAAACTCTAAAAGAAAAGGGTGCCTTGAAGATAGGAATTTTTTTAAAAAAAAAAAATTTGACATTGCCACCATATTTTCTTTGCTTTTTTTCAAAAAAGGGATACACACCAAGGATTCATTAAAAATGTTACGTGGGTACTTAATTTCAGATAAACAAATTGGAAAACAGAGACTCCCCTGTCACTTTTGAGAGCAACGTGTTTATTATAGCAGGAGTTTTAATGGAGTATACGCCACATGCAGATAGATGTGCAATCCAAGGAAGCACATGCAATAATAAATCTGTTTGTTATTTTTAAATGTGAACAGGACTCTGCCATTTGGATGGGAGCTAAAAGAGACGAATATGGTGACTAATATGCTACAAGTAGGACAGTGCTTCTCATCGACAAATACTAGGCAAGCAAGGCATAGGTGAGCATGAAATATCAGCCTTTAACAAATAAATCTGCTATTCTTAATGTTATTCAGTTATCATGGCTGTGACAGAAAATCTCCAGTTCATATAAATAATTCCTGATGCTTGCTTAATTCCTGTGGCACATTAGTGGCTCTGTACCTCCACCATCATCTGGAAGTTGAATTCAAGATGGGCCTTTGTATGGCACAATAGAAGATACCACATCTTCCAACTATCCCAGTTTGGTGGGGACAATCGTGATTAATCCTCTCATCCCACTTTTTCAGCTGTTTTTCAAATGTCCTGGTTCCAGTCTCCTCCTCCAACTGTCTTCCTTTGTCCTCAGCTTACTTCAATGGCTGCAAACTGATTTCAAAGTACCAAATACAAAGTGCACAATTAGTTCAGGAGTGGGGAGAGGAAAGGAGGAGAAGCACGAAACCTTGCCCTTCCCACAGGGTACTGGACTCAGGCAAAAGCAAACTGCCACAACCCCATATAACTTGTCTGTTCTTCCTCATTAATACCTGTTGCAATCTTGGCTGCATTCTGATGTTGCCTGGCCACATATGTCCTGGACCCTTTCCACTCCACCCTCTTAACCCACCATAAAGATAGGAGAAGGATGGGACTGCAACAACTCTTATGCACAACATCATCATGGTCCTATCCTTCTCCTTTCCTCAGGCAGTGCAATTATGCCACAAATCATTCACAGGTTTTCCCTATAAATGATTGGTGATTGTGCCTCCATCTTGCCATGCACGAACAGTTACCTTAGCTGCAGAGGCCCTGGAAGCACAATGGATGTGCTTCCTGCCCAGGGCAGCTTGGGACAGTACCTGGCTGTACTGCGGTGGGAAGTACGGGGCCATTGCGCTTCCTTCTGCAGCGGGCAAGCCGGTGCAGAGGGGAGCAGTGGCGTCCATTGTCCCATCTTGGCAAAGCCACTGCTAGGACGAAACTGGGACAACCCCAGGCCCAGCTAAGCTGCAGAAAAGGTCCTGGTTTTCATCTGTGAAATGTTGGAGGGCAAGTGATCTGTCATTGGCAGGGAAATGATCTCAGGATACAGTGTCTGGAACGAGATAACTCAGTAAAGTTGGGAGTGGGCTAAGAAAACAGAAATGTGAGGACACAATGGATGGTGGGAGAAATACAGCTGACCCTTAATGTATGGAACCTTTACATGAAAGTGGAGAGAACAGAGACAAGCATACCAATCTCACACTGTTTGTCACCGTCCTCTTTGCCTTCTACAGGTACAGGATAGGTATCTGAAATTAAGAGACTCCTCTATCTGCAGCGGCCCCCTGGGAGACTAGAGATGTTCTTGGACTAGAGCAAGGGTGGTCAAAGTGCAACCATGGGGCCACATGCAGCCCCCTCAAAGCTGTTTTTATGGCCTTCTAGATTGCCCAGACTATCCCTTTTCTGCCACCTCCAAAGGATGAATTGCCTCTCCCGGAATCCTATTCCCTAAATAGGCTTGGTGCCTTGAATGGTTCGTTTAAATGTTGGACTAAAACCTGGAGTGGTTGCTGTGTCCAACCGATATCAGAGCCACCAGCGTCCATTGTAGCATGGGTAAGATGTATGCTTGAAAGGGTTAATGTTAAATACTGATCTGAACTAATCAGCTCATCATTTCTCTGCAGGCTTTTAGGCCTTTCCAAATGTAAAATCTATATGAATTTTCTCAGGAACATTCTGCTCTCTTACTAAAAGAACCTTTCTTTGAACACTATATAGAGTCTGTGTGAGTCTGTGTACATATGCATATACACACATATACAGTACATAAATATATATATTGCAATTGTTTGTCACCTATCTTGCTCCCATGGACATTATTTCTTGCCTTCAGGAGTGTGTTTATGGCCCTTTTCGCATTGAGGCTTCTTGCGCGAGCGGGGGAGGGCGGCTCGTGCGAGAAGCCTTCTCCGGGAGGCTGCCACTTCCCCCCTCCTTCCTTCCGCAGGCAAAGGAACGAGCGGGGAAGCGGCAGCCTCCCTGAGGAGGAGGCGGGACTCGCACGTCCGCCCCCCCCGCAAAGCAGGAGGCTTGTGCATCTGCCCCCCCACGAAGCAGGAGGCTCGCGTGTCCGCCCCCCCGCGAAGCAGGAGGCTCGCGCGTCCGACCCCCCGCGAAGCAGGAGGCTCGCGCGTCCGCCCCCCCTCGCAAAGCAGGAGACTGTCGCATCCGTCGTGCTAGCACCCTGCCCCGCCCCTTCCTTCTGCAGGGGCGGAGGGAAGGAAGCACGACCCGGCTGCCTCCCTGATGCTCCGCACAGGAGGTAAGTGCGCGCGGGCGCTAGGAGCGTTGCGCGAGCGCGGGTGATTTTCACTTTGAGGCAAAAATCAAAAAACCCGCGATCGCGCCGCCGCAGCCCCGTGAGAGCGGAGGAAGTGGGAGTGCGTCGTGCAGAGTGACGCTCCCACTCCCGCGAGGCTCACGGGGCTGTCGCGCGACAGAAAGCCCGTGCGAAAAGGGCCTATGTGTATGCATGTGTACTTCTGTTGCTGTTTCTTGTTGTGTGCCTTCATGCCACTTTTTATTCACAGTCTCCCTAAGGCAAACCCATCACAGGGTTAAATTGGCAAGATTTGTTCAGAGGAGGGCTTATCTTTGCCTCCTCTGAGGCTGAGAGTGTGATGTGCCCAACATCACCCAGTGGGTTTCCATGGCCAAGCAGGGATTCGAACCCTGGATTCCAGAGTCTTAGCCCAATGCTCAAACCACTACACAGTGCTGGTACATTCTCTCTTTCTCTCTTTGTACATGCCAAAGCCATTTTTCTGATTTAGCTACTGCTCAAGAGCCAAAGGGAGTAGGGCTTAAGAACAGCTGAAAAGGAGCACAGCCACTATTTAAAAATGATTATAATTCAATAAAGAGAAACATAAGAATATATAAAGATATAATAATAAAATCTTTCCTTTCCTTGTTTTTATATCACTTCAAATTAACCCCCAAACCACAATTATTTCTTCATTTGCCCTATATTTTCCCTACAGCATAAAACTATTGCATGTTATTATTTCATAGCTGCATTATCTCTCCACAACCCACTTTAATTACTTTCTGTACTTTATATTTCACCTACCCCAGTATTAAAAACAGCCTATTAATAGCATCTTGTAATTTCACTGTTTCCCCCCAACTCACTCAGAAGCAGTTTCTTGTAATTACTTGTTTTTCATTCATTCAAGATTAATTAATCAGGATAATCCCCATCATCAGCTTTAAAAATTCCCTTTCATTTGTTTTTATTTAATTTTAGAAGATTTTAAAATGAATTCAACCCCTTCCACTTTAAGGATTGGGGAGTCTCTGATGACTAGTCGAAGCAGCAGCAAAAGTAACTGAATATCTGTATGCAGCTTGGGGTTTGTATTCAAGGGCCAACAAACCTTGAGAGTAAGGTACTGTATTTGCTGGTATATAAGACTCACTTTTTTTGCCCAAAAATACTGTTTGAAAATGGGGTGCATCTTATACGCTGGTTTATCTTATATGTCGCAAATAGTATTTGCCAGTGGATAAATGGGGTGCGTCTTATACATAGGTATCTTCTACTCCAGCAAATATGGCAATCTCCTTCTTCTCATAAATTGTACAGTCACATGTCATATGCAGGAAGAGAAATTTAGAAAGCAAAAGGAGAGTGATCTAAAAATAGTCCCAAAGTCACGTGTTTTTAACTAAAATGAATTGTGTACAGCAAATTCTGGATTCTTCACTGACTTTCACTAACTCAACAACCACAGCTGTAGAACTGTTGTTGTTGGGTGTCTTCAAGTCATTTCTGACTTATGGTGACTTATGGTGATGCTAAGGCTCAGGCTAACCTATCACCGGGTTTTCTGGGGCTGAGAATGTGTGACATGTCCAAGGTCAACCCGTGGGTTTGCAAGGCCAAGCAGGGAATCAAACCCTGGACTCCAGGATTATAGTCCAGTGCTCAAACAACTACACTACCCTGTAGAGTACTTGGGCTGAAGTCCTGTCAGTGTCACACACATATGTATGTTCCTTTATACAAGCAACTGCATTTTTTTACTGTTGTGCATTGGATATCTTCAGTTCATGGTTGCATAAGCAGAGTTAAGCTATTGCAGATGGGCCTACATCTTGCTAGTCCTGACAACAGTAGATTTATCTACATACTGATTCACTATTCAGTGATTGAGTCAGTTGGTCTAGTTGAATTCTAGCCACACAGTTGTGTATTCTTAGGGCCTTATCACACTACACTGTTATAGTGCTATTATTCCACTTTAACTGCCATAGCAATATTACATGGAATCAAGAAATTTGCAGTTTAGGGAGAGGCATTAAGAATTCTCAGCCAGAGGGCTCCAGTGCCTCACCAAATTACAAACCCCAAAATTCCAAAGGGTACAGCAAGGGCAGTTAAAGAAGAATAATAGCTCTATAACAGTGTTGTGTGATCAGGGCCTTAGATGCTACGTTAACTGTTTGTCAGTGCTCTTCTGCCCTCAAGTGTGGTGGATCATCCTATCCCATGGCCACCGTTGAACCAAGATTCCTGTTAGCTTCTGTACATCAAACAAAGATGGTATGCTTTGCCTCAGGAAGCAAAATGCTTTGGTTCAACCCTGTGCACAGGGCTAAATCTTCACCCAACATTTAGCATATTTTAGTTCAGAAACTGCTATGTGCTTATGTCCTAGCAGAAGAAAAGAATCTGTAGTCCAGTTGGAGACTCTCAAAGAGGCTGGGATCCTGGTGGTGTCACACTCATGTGTAAGTCATTAAATTTTTTTGACCAGTGGAAATGGACATATTGAGTTCATAGCTGAGAAAGGTGAGCTCCACAAATTTCATATCGGCCTCAGTCCCATTATTAGTCCCAATTAGAGCTGACACACTGATCCAACTGGACTGGCCTATGTATTGATCAAATATTCATCAATTGATTCAATAGTCTATGCTGGATAGGATTACCCAACTGGATTCTAGACACTGAGCTGCACATCTTTAGCTATGTGTCAGTGCTTTTAGTGTTCCACTTGATTCACTGGGATTGCAGAAATAGCCACTGTGCATTCCCTATTGCACAATGTGACAATAAGCAGCCCATTGGCAGGTGTGCAACTGTTTGTAGAAAGACAGTATCAGAATGGTGTAGTGTAACCACTGCATTAACTATGTCAGTGTAGCTAAGTGCAATATAGTATCTCAATTTTAGTTAATTTAGTAGTTAGTTTAGTTAGTTCAGTAGCAAGGGCAAATCACATTGTATATTTTTGACACAAAAATAGGAATTTTTAATTCCCAGTTTTAATTTTCTATTTTGACACAAAAATGGGAATTTTTAACTTGATTGTGGGGTCACTAAGGGACCATGAAAAGGGGTTCAGAAAGCCACAGGTAGCCCATGGATGGTATTTCCCATCTCTGAAATGTTTATATACACATATACATATACATATGTCAGAGTCGGTCCTTGTCAATAAGTAAGATGATGTAGACTGGGATCACAGCTGGCCAAAAGTCCATGCTGAAATGATGTACTAGGACCATCCAAAATGTTTATTCTGAGTCATCAAAGCTAGTTTCAGTGTATATGTCAAAAATTCTGTTTAGTGTTCCAAATTTACCCTGTCAGCCTTCTGTTTAGAAAAAGCAGAGTTTCTATTTCAGCTGTCTACTCCTTATGTCTGATCATTTTGAAAAAATCCATGTAGAGAATTTTCTTGACACATTGATGCATGATATTGTGCATCTTACTTGATCATAGACACACTGGGTCTGTTAACTGTATATGTATTTTAAGGCAGGTCATTAACCAGAAAGTAAAGAGATATTTATGAATACTGGCACATGTGTATGTGGAAGGAACTGGAAAACCGCTTCTGAGTATTCCTTGCCTAAGAAAACCCTATGAAATTCATAGGGTCACCATAAGTCAGCAGATGACTTGAAGGCACAAAAGCACATGCACATGTGCACGTGCACACGCACGTGCACACAGACACACAGACACATTTGTGGACATGGTGCATCAGCACACAGCAGTTTCTGTGTCTCATAGGCTTGGGAGAAATAGCCACAATAAAAATGCGACAAACCAGCATAAGGTCATTGAAGATATGATGCTTTTTTCTATCAAATCAGAATGTTATTCCATGCAGCTCAATACTTGTCTGTTTGGACTGCCCAAAACTCTCCAGGGTCTCAGAGAAAGGGCTTAATCCATGCTGTATGACAAAGGTGGGGAACCTCTTTAAGCCTGAGGGCCAAACTGAATTCAGAGAAGTTCTTCAGGAATGCATAACAGTAGTGGGTAGGACCAGATGCATTTTGGTGCTGAGTGGCACATATGCCAACACATTTTGCCTTAAAGTTCTTACTGCCAATTGATCCTTAATTAGCAGAGCCATTTTAACATTTTAGCAGGGAAAAGAAACCCATTCAAAACCCAGGAAGTCATCAAATGATGGCACCATGGATAAGCAGGAATAGTGTCGTGGGAGACCTGCAGTTCCTCATCTCTACTATATGAGATCTTTTAAACTGTGCTTGCCAGTCTAGGAGTGAACCTGAGACTTTTTTTGCATAAAGTATGTACCCCCAGTTTAGGCTATGACCCCTCCTCATGTTGGCTGAAAATCTGGAGTCAAGCCACTTTTGGGTGGTTAATCTATTTCAATCCAAATATCAGAGAAGCTGTCAAAGCAACAGAACTTCTATTGGAGATCACAGTGGTTAGCTCCTTTAAATTTTCTGTTGAAATCTCTGTTGGATTTCCTAGCCCCTCTAACATTTCATGTATAAAACCTGGGACACATGTGGACAAGCAACATCAGAGTGGTCAAGATGGCAAAAGCCATTGATGAGGAAGACTGGACAAGCCAAAAGAGGCTGCAGCAGTTTACTTTTGTCCAAGCCTCTTTGGAAGGGCAAGATGCTGCCCCCTCCTCTCCTTTCCACTCGAGTTAGTTGAGTGCAAACTATTTTGTGCTTTGGCACTTTGAGTCCAGTTTTCCACAAATGAAGTAAGTCAGGGACAGAGTGTGAGGAGAAGAGGGAAACTGGGACATTTTAAAAGCAGCTTTAAAAAATAGGATGACAGAGGATTGATTGGGACTGTCTCTGTCAATGTCAGGCAGAGGCCAAGCAACCACAGAGGCAACAGGAGTTTTATGGCTTTTAGTAAGTAGTCCGTAAAATAATCAAGGGTTTACAGCACCCAAAACAAACAGAGGCAACAAATAAAGCCGTAAAGTAATTAAGGAGTTACGATCACCCAAAACAAACGAAGACAGTGGAACTCAGGAATGGCAAGCCCATGGAACAGGTATCAGAGTCACGGATGAATGACAGTTGTTGCCCCGTAACCCCCACTCCCCAGCGTCTGCCTTAAATAGTCTTTAGCCCAGCTGGGGCTGATCGAGTGTCCGTCAACCTGGCCTGCAGCTGAAGGCCCTCTGATCTCAGCCGCTTCTCTAGCAGGCGTTTTGATTTACGAACCACCGCATTTTCCAGCCGCCTCTGGAGGAATGTGGGAGGAGAGTCTGCTGCAAGCTCCGGGCTGGAGTCAGAAGCAGCAGCTTCTGTTGAGACAGAAGCATTGGACTCCTCTGCTGTAGGTATCAGCCCTGGGTCAGCTGGGGAGTCACTGGCAGGCCCCTCCCTTGCCTCTGCAGGAGCCCCCTCTCCCTCCAAGGCCTCCCCCGGCTGGGAGTCCAAGCGCAACTCAGAGTCCCCGTCTGAATTGGCAGCTTGTTCAGCCTCCTGCTCAGCCTGGCTCATGACAGTCTCTGCCAGATTAGAACGGTTGGAGGAGGTGCTCTCCACAGACTTCGAAGCCATCAACCACTGCTGGCCTGTCCTTTAATTTTATCAGTCCCGAGTTCCAAAGGCAGTTTGAAACAAGTTGGGCTTAGGAAGTTGCCTTATAGCAAGTCTAACCGTTTATCCACTTAGCTCAATGCTGTCTGCTCTGATTGTCAGCAGTGACTTTCTTGAGTCAGGATTACTTCTTATTATTACCCAGAGATCCCTGTTATCCCCTGTTGGTCTTCAACTAACCAGGCCCAGTCCTGCTTTGCTTCTGAAATAAGTGGAGCTGGGGTATGCTCAAGGTGCTGTGGCAGTAATAAGATGAGGACTTACTTCTAAATGATGGCCAGACTGGTGCTTTGCCCAGTGCAGGATGGTAGTTCCTGAGTAACGGCTGTCTTGATTGTCACCACACCATAAACCCCCACTCTTCAGGATGTTCTGTTTTCATAACTGGACACATTTATGGCTGAAACACATGTTTGAAAGCATGCTGGAGGTAAGTATGTTGCAAAGTCAGGATGACCTCAGACATGATCAAGTCATAAGTTTAGAGAGGATTATGAAGGAAAACCCAATGCTAATGGGTTTGTGATAATCCTTTCAAAAACTGCAAGCTACAAGCACTCCCAAAAACAATAGAAGGCAAAACTGCCCAGCTGAAGCAGTCAGGGGTCCTCTGTGAGCAAATACTGTGGAGACATTCCTTATTCACACTACCTGACGAAGACATTGAGAGACTGCCAGGACTCCCATCAGTGTTTTGTCACCTAGACTTAAGACAATCATTCCAGATTCTTTTGTCAATTCCATGAGAAAGCCATTACTGATTTCTACATGCACCCTCCTTCAGGGCAGGAAACAGGGTACAAAAACCCCAGCTCCAGCTTCAGCACTTGGATGTAATACTTGGTGCCCAGACCTCTGTCCGTTCCTGCTACCCTCAGACAGCTGTCTGAGGCACTCCACTTTGACCTCTTCAGAACTGGTAACTATCACCCTTTCTACCCAATTCTTTCTATCCAACCCTTCCTGCCTCACTTTCCAATACCCTTATATGGTTTTTTAGAGTGTCTGGCTTCTTGTGTGTTTGTTAATTCCAAATAAAATACTCTGTTTAACTTTTAACTGAAGTCGTCTCTACAGTTAATACTGGTATACACAGGTGAAAAAAATCCTGCTTTTACGTTACTCTCCTCTCACAGTCCTCCTTTAAGCTATAATTCCCAGAAATTTCAGGAGATGCTGGCATTGCGAGTGGACTTCAAAGTCAGGGTAGAAAGGTGCACAATGCTTCAGAGACCAACATAATAGCAGGGGGTCTGGGTAAGAATTTTAAAATTGTGGGTAAACCTTCCTACCTCCCACCCTGCCAAAACAGGGATGGGGGAGCATGATATCTCTGTAATGAAGGGAGCAACTGATGAGGAGTATCCTTGACAGCCAAGGGTCTCTTCAAACCATGGCTCAGGTCACCCTGTACACCTCTGGTGGCCCCCAGTCTTTGGCCATGATAAAAGGCAGCCAGGCATCACAAGCCAAGTAAAATTAATTTCAATTTTAAACAATTCCCCATGCTCTCCTCTAAAAGAACACCGCGGGCTCAAAGCTATCTTTCATGACCAAGAAGCTTATCTCTGATTTAAGCAACCTCACAAAATGCCACACTTGTGGCATATTTTTGGCTGTTCCCAATAATCCTTCCAAGACACTCATTTCATCATCCTACGTGCTGCAATTAACCCAGTTAATTTTGGCCGTATTTTTTTTTAATGCTGCAGAGCAATGATGCTAATATGGTTTCACATGCAGCCTGCCAAGATTCTCCTTTTATGACCAGATCCTAGCCACACAAAGGCACAGTTTATTACTGCAGTTAACAATAAAGATAAACGTTTTGAGCATCCTCCAGAACGTGAATTGAAATCTCAGAAGCAGGGGAGTGTTGATGGAACTCAATTGGCACCATGTCCTCTTTCTGAAACTTGATGTGGTCTTTGTGTCAGATGTTTTGTTAAGATACTGAGTAAGAGGACTGAGGGAGATTCCATTTATAGAACAACCAACAAACAAAGCATGATAAATTACATGTGTATTTATTTCAGCCTCCTACATCAGAAGCTGTCAACAGCCATGTAATGGTGGCTTTCAAAGAGCTTGACAAATTATTCCATTTCTGAAACAATCATCATCCATAGCAAGAGTGGAACCTACTGTGGGAGACTGGATCTACTATGGGAGAATAGAGTTTTCTATCTCCTCTATTGTGTGGGAAGGATGGGGTGTGAGCCTTGGCAGATGCTCAATGAAATAACAGCCTGAATGTACAGGGCTTGGTGCCTAGAAGGAGTTAAGTTCATAGAAATGATCTCAAAAAAAGCAACAGAAAGGATGGATTAGTTAGATTACAGAGAAAGTGGTGGCAAGCACTTATTTTTGGTAGGTCAAGAACTTCCTCTTCATTCTTGTTCTGGTTCTTGACCTTTTGGCTGTGAACAGAGAATGGCATGGCTGATGAAACCGAAATTCATACGGACCACTATGTGAATCCAGACCATCCTTTCTTCAGGAAGGTCTCAAGGCTACATCTTACAGAATCTGAGTGCTGCAAAGGTCTGAAAGTGAATCACACGTCTTTCAGATCCTAGACAGGTCTGAACGTGGAACATTCTCTCAGCCTCAGAGGAAGGCAAAACCAACACTCCCCCACAACAAATCTTGACGGGGGGCGGGCACTGATAGGTTTCCCTTAGGGTCACCATAAGTTGGAAATGACTTGAAGGCACACAATAACAGGAACAAATTGGTGATGGGCCCTTCAGATTTGCCCACCTCTGTCCTAGAGGTATACAAATTTGATGTAAATTTGGAAAGGATGACCACAGAAACACAATCCTTCCTACCATTGTGACCAAATGACCTATATGCCTGCTTGCTCTGCTGTGCAATGGGAATTCAAGCACCCTGGAGCCCCTGCATTCTACAGTTATAGGACTATGATACCATTTTAACTGCCATGTCTGTGTCCTATGGAATCCTGGGATTTGTAGTCTGATGAAGCACTAGAACACTCTGTCTAAGAGTTCCAAATTTGTTGTTGTTGTGTGCCTTCGAGTTGTTTCCAACATATAGCGACCCTAAGGAAAACCTATCACAGGATTTTCTTGGTGAGATTTGTTCAGAGGGGGGTTGACTTTTGCATTCCTCTGAGGCTGAGAGTGTGTGACTTGACTAAGGTCACTCAGTGGATTTCCACGGCCAAGTGGGGATTTGAACCCTAGTGTCCAGAGCTGTAGTCCAGCACTCAAACTGGACACTCTGGCTCTCATAGAATTCCAAATACTCCTCTCTAAATGCCAAACCGGTGAAACCATAGCAGTTAAAGGGGAATCACAGTGCTACAGTTGTGTAATGCAAGGAGCCCCTGCACCCAATCCTTAGGGTGATTTTTCTTGAGACTAGGCTTAGACTGGACAGCCTTTTGAGCAAAAGAGGCAGGACTCTCCTCCAATGATTCTTTAGAATGAGGGTTATCCTCACTAAAGTAGGATATATGGCTAACCTAGACATGACAATCTGGGGTATAGAAATGTGTTGTTGTTGTTGTTGTTGTTGTTGTTTTTTTGTTATTTCCTTATCCACCTCTTACCTAGGCTTGAGGCAGGATACAGCATAGATTAAAATGCAGTACGTAACTAAGGCCCTTTCTGCATACACTAGGGAATCCTGAGGTTTGCAGTTTAGGGAGATCTCTTTGGCCTCAGTAAACTACAAATCCTAGAATGCACAGGATGTTGAAAGTGGAATGATAGCACTATAACAGTGTAGTGTGGAAATGAGTTTAAAAAGACAAAACCATTTAAACACATAAATCAAGATTAAAACACAACCACAACATATTAACATAAATTTAAGAATATACCAATTTAAATTCATAGCTTAAAGTCGACTGCGTAGGCCTTATGGAAGAGAGAGAGATCTTTAACACTTTTTTAAAAATTTAGGTGTCGAATCTCTTCTGGTAGGTCATTCCACAGTCTAGGGGCAGTGGACGAAAAGATCCTCTAAGATTTCCACGCCACACTGTTATAGTCCTATCATTCCACTTTCAACATCCTATGGAATCCTGGGGTTTGCCGTTTAGGGAGGGGCATTTAGAATCCTCAGCCAGAGAGCTCTTTGGCCACAATAAACTCCAAACCTTAGAATTCCAGAGGATGTTGAAAGTGGAATAATAGCACTATAACAGTGCAGGGCAGAAATGGCCCTACATGTTGGCCAGTCTAGACCTTCCAGAGGACCTGAGCATGTGGGATGGGTTATAAGAGAAGAGGCAAGCCTGCAGTCTATAACCTCCCCCTTTACCCAGGGGCAGACACTGCAAAGGAAAGGGGTTCAAGGGAGAGCACATTTGTCAACTGGCTCCAGCTTGGGTAGCATCTGCATCTTCCCATAAGTGTTAGCAAAAAGCCTTGCTTCTAATTAGAACAGTTAGCAGATCATTAAATATGGAAGGCTGTTTTGTATGTCCTAACGTGTTGGTTTATAGCCTCTGAGAGGCCTTCCTTTTTTATTCTCAGCAATATTTCTGCAATTAACAAAATTGCCTAGCCCCATTTAAAAATCCACTGCACTGCACCTCCTCTGTAGGCATTGTTTTGTGAAGAGCATTTGGAACGTCATTGACATTCAGTAATATTGAGGTGCATTACTAATTATTCCCAGCATGAGAGCCTCCTGGTACTTATGATTTATTATGAATACTTATGATTTGGTAATCATGCTTTCTCACATGCACACACACACACAAAAAAAACTCTCTTTAGTCTAAAGAGATTTATTGTTTCAAAGGCTGTCGAATACCCCACTGGTTTGGAAACAGTAGCTAATGCATACCACCTACTGGTACTAATTTTTTTTTTTTTACCCTTTTTAGGGTATTAATACAGAAATGAAATTGAGCCTTCATTCATACTCTTTATTGGCAGATCCTAGCTCCTGCTTCAGAACACAGGTTGCTATACATAAAATGATGCCTAAATAAATATTAATAGATAAATCAGTGTAAATTTATCAGTTTACAGCATTCAGATGATGTCTAAGGAATGAGCAATGGCAAAGTTAAGCAATTGCAGATCTTAGAATCACATATCACATATTACTTGAAACTAGTTACTTTAGGGTGATAACAAGAAGACATTTTGGGAGAAATGTGAATAGTATCAAGACAGTTACTTTATTTCCTATAAGTTACTTTTTTCTCCAAATTATACCCAAATAGGCACTAGGGGGTGTTCTACCACATTTGGACACCCCCCTGAGCTAATTTAGGCTCAGGAGAGGCCTTTATTTTATTTTATTTGAAACAAGAAGTGAATAGGCTCCAAAATATAGTGAAATGCTTCCCACGCCCCTAAGAGGATATTGGGGACAAAATTAATTTTGGGGGAGCAGGTATGGTGATGGGGTCCAGCCCTCCAAGGTCTCCTGGGTGGCTAATGTGTATCCCTAGGCTTCCACAGTTTCCTGCCCCCCATGTAGGCTGAGGAGACATTTTGTATAAGTATGGCCCTCCAGAGTCTGCCCTCTGGGCTTTGACACAGACCCAGATTGTTGGCCAGTTGGGTTCTTTCTATTGCCATTTGAAATTCCTGATGATAAAAGAATGAAAGGTCTTTGCTTTCTTGTATCTTTTTTCCCCCTTGACTTCTCTCTAATAAAAACTTAAAACCTTCCTAATTCATGTTTCCTTTCCTTTTGTATCCTAAGGACCTCTTGCTATTGGCAGAACACTTTGGTACAAAGTTCCTTCAAACATGGTCTCTGTAGCCATCACATGTGTAGATTCCAAAGCTGGCTTAAGACCAATATGGAACTTGGAAAAAAAAAACATTCTGAACCAGACCTATCTAGTTCAGCATTCTGTTCACACAGTGGACAAATAGACCAATCAGAGTGAAGGGCACCTGAATGTTTTGAAAAAGGTCCAGTTTTCATATAGACCAAGTCCCCTTAGAATTTAGTTATTTTAGCTACTTCCATCCTGGACATCCACAATGATTTTGGAAACCTTGTCAAACGTAACACATTTTCACTGCTTCACAGAGTGACCTAACCTGTCCTTTGCAACTGAAAAGACAACGTCACAATCAATTGTACTTCTAAAGGAAGTTGAGGACATTTGGGAAGGAATCTCTCAATGAGCAAACTTCAGACTCTCCTTTTTATGATTCTAGTTTATGGCTACCTATATGATCCTTTTCTTTCTTTCTTTTTTTAAAGGGGCTAATTGAATTCAGGCACAAAGCTTCACTTCCCATTATCATTGTCTAAGTACTATATATTTGACGATAAGATGCAATGAAATGTGAGAGGAAGCTAAGTGAAGGAATAAAGGATACACTGGTATGTTTCTCCAAACCATGACACTCCTGAAATGAAGTAGGAAAAATTGTGTTATATATGTGACCTATATTTGCATACTTTAATTTGATAATGAGAAGATAAAGTCAGACCTGGCTTAACCTTGAAAGTTGCTTCTTTAGCACCGTTGAGTCCATAGCTGGTGTTTGATAATGCCACTCCATGCATTATCTAGTGACTGTGTACCAAGCTACATCCAGTTATGGGTTACTTTATCACATAGAATGGCAGAGGGTTATGTGACACCAGGAGAAATACCATTTGGCAATCAAGCCTTGTATAATTAAAGGAGAGATCCCAAAGTATCTGGAAACTTCAGAGACCAAAGATATAGAAAGTTGTCCTGCCTTTGTTCTCTCCAATTCTTTCCTGTTTGAGGTATTGGTCATTTGACTGTGGCATATTCCTGAAGTATCAGACTCCCATTTCCCTAGCCATGGAAAAACCTGAGAACTAGGCTCTCAGGTACCCCAAGTTATAAGTCTTATAAGGGATGTCCTTTCATAGAATTGTAGAATTGGAAGAGACCCCAAGAGCCATTGAGTCCAATCCCCTGCCATGCAGGAATATACCATCAAAGCATTCCCATCAGATGACTATCCAGCCTTTGTTTAAAAACTTCCAAAGAGGGAGACTCCACCATACTCCGAGGCAATATGCTCTGTCAGGAAGTTCTTCCTAATGTTAAGATGGTTTGAATCAACTGCTCTGTGTCCTAATCTCTGGAGCAGCAGAAAATAAGCTTGCTCCATCCTTCATATGACATCCCTTCAAATATTTAAACATGACTATCATGACGCCTCTTAACCTTCTCTTTTCCAGACTAAACATACACTGCTCCCTAAACCTCTCCTCATAGGACATGGTTTCCAGGCCTTCTACCATTTTGGTCGCCATTCTCTAGACATGATCTAGCTTGTCAATATCCTTCCTGAACTGTAGTGCCCAGAACTGGACATAGTATTCCACGTGGGATCCGACCAAAACAGAATAGAGTAGTACTATCACTCTTTGAACTAGACGTTATATTCCTATTGATGCCACCCAGAATTACATTGGCTTTTTTAGCTGCTTTATCATGTTCTGATTCATGTTCAGCTTGTGGTCTACTAAGACCCCCAGATCATTTTCACATGTACTGGTAAATGTCCCTTCTTTTAAGGCATGTGCCCCATCTGAGGGTTGGAAGGCTTTTCCTTTTGTGTAGACTGGACAAGATGCCATAAAAGTGGAAAAAATCCTATATTTTGGGATATGGACCCTTCATAAAGACAGAAAAGTGTAAATCACATAATTTAGGAATGTGGACAACCTGTCAGTTTTATGGAAAAGCACATGAAAAGTTAACTGAAATCAATACTTTCATTTTGTATTTAGGCTTGTATTTAGATTTGTTAATAGGTATTTCCTGATTGTCAACCCCGAATGCTATGAATTTTGACTCTCTTATTGATATTTTGAAAATTCAGCAACACCACTGAGATCAGAAGGTTTGTTTCTTTGTAAGAGGGACAGGGGCTTTGTTATGTTCCCTAGCTGATTGTCAACTCCAAAGGGTCTTTAAATGTAATTTGTTTCCTGCAACTTTGTAACTTCTTCAGCTTTTGCCTGGAGAAGGATGCTGTAAGATATGAAACCTAAGAATCCAATTTAATCCTTCTCATTTTAGAATAAAACTTTATTTCTGTCTGTCAAACCTGAGGGTCCTATCACACTACACTATTATTATTATTCTTTAAGTGCCATACCAATTCCATATTGTGAATTGTGATTGTGAAGCAATAAGCAAGCCAAAAGCTGAATCCTCTTGGGTAGTTTACAAAAGTGTAAATCTCTGTTAGAGCCAGCATGGTGTGGTAGTTTGAACTATGGCACTGTCCATAGGATGACGTTCTCACACAGTGTCCCATTGCAATCCCAGCAGTTCTTCTGTCAGGATGGGAGTGTGTCCCTAGTGTTCTTCTCCACACGTGACCAGCTGCATGCAGGAGGGAGCACAAAGGACACGTTTCTTCCTTCCACACTGCAGCTCGCCTTCTGGGGAAGAAAGAACAGCATCCTGCTTCCAGCCTTTCTTCATGGGCCAGCTATGACAGAAGGCTCATGTGATCAGGGGCCATTGATGGGGCTTTTCTGTCAATGATATACCCTATGATCGCTCCACCTGGTGATGCAAGAAGGGTGATTATGTCATGCAGAAGTATTGTCACAGTTCTGCTCCTCTCACATTCCCATGTCAGGAGGACACCGTACTGCAAAAAGGGCCTATGTGTTGAACATAGTGTTGAACAATGACTCTGGAGACCATGGTTTGAATACCTGCTCCATCATGGAAACCCACTGGGCTACCTTGGGGAACCCACTGGATGAACTTGGACAAGTCACATTTTCTCCTTCTCAGAGAAAGGCAAAGGCAAACCCTCTCTGAACAAATCTTGCCAAGAAAACACTGTGATAAGTTTGCCTTGTATGTACCATCAAGTCATCTTTTGATATATGGCAACCCTATGAATTTTTCATAGGGTTCTCTTAGGCAAGGAATAGTCAGGGCTGGTTTTGCAGGTTCCTTTCTCTGAAATATAGCCTACAGCACTCAGCATTCATTGACAGTCTCCCATCCATGTAATAACCTGGGCTGACCCTGTTCAGCTTCCAAGATCAGACAGGATCTGGTGCCTTTAGGGTATTTCAGCCCCTAAGTCACTTAGGGTCACCATAAGTTGGAAATAACTTGATGGCACATAACAATAACACCAGTATATCACACTCTTTGTAGCATTGCACAGTGGCATTACACCAGCCAACAGCATCATAGCCTGAAAGACTTTTTTTGTTTTTTTACTACTAATAATACAATTCTAGCCTTGAAAGTTTCTTTCCTTTTCAGCCATTAGCCTTGGGAGCTTTGTCAGCCTATGTTGAAACAGATTCATTCCAGGCTCTCCATTGCCCATATAGGGCCATTCAAAGCAGACGTAAAATGGGGTCAACTTTCAAGCTAGCTTTAATATTCACTGGAAGCCAAACAGCCTTCCCTAAGGAAGAAAAGAAAATTAAGATTAAAAAAAATAGAAAACAAGATAACAGGCTCCAGGGATAGCTCAAGACGATGGTAAAGGTGGCCATTTGCCAGGAACTCAAGAGCAGAGCATGGAAAGGTTACTTTTTTTGAATTAAAATTCCCAGAATCTCACAGCCAGCATGGTCCCTGCCTGAGCTGGCTAGAGTGTTCCACAAATTTTGATCCAAACAAGTAATTTTTCTAAGCTGTACCCAAGACCAGCAGAGGACTATCATTCTAACAATAAATTTTCTCTTCCCACCATGCATTCAAAAAGGTCACAGAGTTTAAGATAATTCATCATACGTAAAACCAAGTTTTATAAGTCAGGAAGGGTCTCATGGAAAGAAACAAGCCTGACCCAGTCCAACAGCCCAAAATGAGATCTTGGGTTTATAGCCAGCGCTGACTGGATGATTACATAAAACTTGAGTTTGAGACAGCAGCTTTTTCTGGTCCCGCTTGGAGATGCAGAGATGGTCGAGCATGTGCTCCACCATCAAGTTGTCTTCTCTCACTCAATTTTATCTTTGTCTCAAGGCAATCTGAGCTATAGGAGATTTCTCATGACTCTTCCCCTCAGCTTTCATAAATGGTCCTCAAATCATGCCCACTTCCTATTTCCCCTTGTTTGCTTCAAAACAGCTGTAGCTTCTAGAGGAAGTATCTAGGCTTCCATGTAGCCAATCTTCCAACATCCTTGCCTACTGGTATGTGTCAGTGATGCCAATGGACACCTCTCATAAGTGAATCAGTTGCCATCCTTGTCCCACTTCCCTGAAAAGGGTCTCATTCCCACAGTTTCCACTCAGTCTATTGATTCATTGTCAAATTAACTGGCCAATTCTCAGGGGTTGGGGGAATGCATTGGCCCTACATGGGACTCTGAAAGGCTGCTGACAACTAAATCTTGCCATGCCCCACATGCCCAGAAACCTGTGTTTTACTTTATAGATAGATATGTCCAAAATGACCACTTCCAGTTTCAAAATGGCCTTTCTTGGAGGAGTAGCAGAATTGCCTCCACGCCCCCTAGGAGGTGGAAGGCATTTTGAGCCTAATTGTGTTAATGGCTGCAGGTGGGGGGGCTGCACCCTTACATTAAAGAATTTTCCACCATGGATTAACTTTTAGGGTATATACATTTTATATGAATATACTTGGCATAGTGTGATCCAGATGGTGTAGTTGTTTGAGTGTTAGACTAGAACTCTAGGAAACCAGGGTTCAAATCCCTGGAAACCTACTGGCTGTGAGTGGTGAGTCACACTCAGATTCAGAGGAAGGCAACAGCAAACACCCTTTAAAAAAATCTCGCCAAGAAAATCCTATGATAGTATTACTTGAGTGTTGCCATATGTGAGAAACAACTTGAAGGCACACAACAAAGGCTAGGTGTTATCCTTACAAGTTTGGTCTCATCATCATCATTACCCCCATTATCATCATCACTCCAAGACAATTTTGCTGAACTTCTAGTCCTAGATTTCCCTAATCATTCTTGTGTAACAGAAACATTCTGAGCCCAACCCACTTCCAAAAAACTGAGGCTTATAACCTGAGGCATGACTGGTCTGTAACCTTGTTATTTGCCCTTGAACTGAAAGGAAACCCTTTAAAGAAACTGAAAATAAATCATCCAGAGGCTGTACTGAGCAGCTTTTGATCTTAGTAGTCTGGTAAGACTATGGGAAATCTAAGGTGGTTATAATGCCTGTCTCTCCTATCCCATCTGAAGGATGTGGGAATGTAACACGTCCCTGCAATGATTTATATAAAAGCCACAGTCTGCTGGTCAGCGTTTATGGAACACTATTTTTAAACTTTTAAAAATGTTTAATTTGTGTTTAAATATATTCTATTTTTAGCTTTACGTTGCTATTTTTTCCCTGTAATCTGATTGTAAAAGTGCAGTTCCCAAGAAATTGCTGGTGTCTTTGCAATCCATTTCATGTGTGAAAAATGGCTATAGCTCATAACAGGAAAGCTTCTGGACTCATTGTCCAAAGAATGAATGGATTAATTTTACCTGCCCCAAAGGCCATGCTGTTTCACTGAGATGAAAATAGTAGTCGGAGACATTTGTCTCTGGGTAGAATGAGACCTGGAAATAGAGGCAACATTGTTTGGCTTATTCCCTTGGGATAGTGGAGCCAGGCCTAAAAACAGCATCTTGGTGCCTAAATCCATCTCTCCTGGTTCTATCACTAAATGTATGTAGTATTTATAATAGCAGAGTACTGTGGGCAAATGGTATCAGCTCATGGCTATTAAAGCTATTAAACAGGAGTAACAATATTGCAAAATTCTAGTTAGTTTAAGCAAAAATATATGTTTATTGCTTCAGGTAAAGAGAATACAAAAGAAAGCAAAAGAACCTGCACTTGGTTGTAGAATTCATTAAACTGAGCTTCTTAACATACCTAGGAAGCCCTTATTGATATTCCATGTGCTACCTGCCTTTCTGTTGAGAGAAGGAAGTGACCTCACAGGAAGGAGAAAGGAAATAAAGTCTAAACGTATCTACACATAGGTCTAGAAAATCAGGAGAAAAGAAAATTCAGCTGGGCTAGAATCATAGAGCTGGAAGGCACCACAAGTACCATTCTGTCTAACCCCCTGCTATGCAGGAATACACACTCAAAGCACTCCTGAGAGATGGCCATCCAGCCTCTGTTTAAAAACCTCCAAAGAAGACGACTCCACTACACTCCCAGGCAGTGTATTCCACTGTCAAACCACTCTTACCATCAGGAAGTTGTGGAATCATTTTTTCCCCTGCAGTCTGAAGCCATTGTTCTGTGTCATAGACCTTTTTCGCACGTTACCCGTTCATGCAGCTGGGCAGAGTGTCTCGCACGAAAAGCCTCAGCAGGAATGCTGCCGCTTCCCTGCTGCTTGAGTTCTGCAGCAGCTTCCTGGTCACACGAGTGCCATGTGAATGCCCCGCCCCTTCCTACTGCAGTGCAACCTGAGAATTGCAGACTAGCACTGAGGCAGGAAGCGCGACCAGCCCAGCTGCCAAGGCACCGCATGCCAGGTAAGTGCGCGCGGGCCCCGGAGCATTGCATGACCTCGCACCATTTTCGGTTTTAAGCCGAAAATGAAAAGGTGTGTGCACAGTCTGTGTCAGGCCCTTAAGCGTCGCGTAAATGGGAGTGCATCATGCAGACCGCTCCTCTCATTTACGCAATGCTCAAGGGGCCTTCTCGCTTTAGAAACTGCATGTGAAAAGGGCCATAGTCTCTGGAGCAGCAGAAAACAAGCTGGCTCCATCTTCCATATGACATCCCTTCAAATATTTAAACATGGCTATCAAGTCCCATCTTAATCTTCTCTTCTCCAGGCTAAACATACCCAGCTACTCCTCAGAGGGCATGGTTTCCAGGCCTTTTACTATTTTGGTAGCCCTCCTCTGAACATGTTCCAGCTTGTCAATATCCTTCTTGAATTGTGGTGCCCAGTGTTAGCAGACCCAGTCCAGGGGAGTATAATTTTAATATTAAAATTGATCAAAGCCAGAGGTGACTGGGCTGGTGCATAGACAGCCAGGACAATGATCGGACAAAAGATCAAAGACCAGCAACTTCCCCCGTCACGCCTCCACAGGTAACCTCGGAAAGGCACATCCGCACAGGTAATGGGCCATCACCCACAACAATACATTGGGGAGATTGCCTGACCCCCCCAGAATGCTTGCAACAAGCAAGACATACCAAGGCAAGGTCCAGTTACGTGATGCGACCATCATGCGGCCATCATACAGCCATCAGGCAGCTATCACACAACAATTATCCTTTAGCTTTGGCTATTATCCTTTTCCGGGAAAGGATTTGACCTCGAGGTATGTTTCGCCCTATAACTAGACCCCCTTTTGAGACATGTTTCAAAGCTCTCCCACACTAAACCAGCAGATCATCTCTCTGTTAGTTGAGACTCCTCTCAGCCCTCTCCCTGCTCTTCCTCCACTTTGCCTTGTTCTCCAACTGAAGACTTCGAGATTAGGTGTAGTATCACCATTTCTACTTCCCTCTGCTTTTCCTCTATCATTTTTCACCTCTTTTCATCTCAACAGTCCTTGTATGCTTGTGTGGTGAGTGCTTCTTGTGTGTGTGCATGTGGGAGTATTTTGTAATAAAACATCAGGACTGAACACTGGTCTGATTCTTGTATGGTCTGACTCCGTAAAAACTGGGTTCAAGATCTCACCTTGTTGCCCTCCCTCTGCATTGCTAGAACAAGTGCTCCACTAATTTCCCCAGTCTTTATATTTTTGGAGCTGATCTAGGTATCCCCCAGGGGACTCCCAGAAGTCAGGGTAACACCAGAACTAGACACAGTATTCCAGGTAGGGTATGGCCAAAGCCATTTAGAATGGTACTATGACTATCTAGCTGCTTATTCTGCCCCCTCACCCTTTCCTATGGTTCATTCAACTGCACTGGTTGGTGCTATAACTTCTAGCAAGATGCTTCTGAAAATGTCCTCATCCAAATATCAAATTACTTTTAGACTCTTAATTGACGCGGGACCCTTTCTCACTGCATAACAGCACTATGATTCCACTTTAGCTGCCATAGTTCCATCCCAGAGAATCTTGGTATATACAGCTTTAATATCTAGTGGTCTAAAGCCTCACTAAACTATAAATCTCAGGATTCCATAGAATGTAGCCATGGAAGTTGAAGAGGAATCATAGTGCTATAGTTGCATAGCATGCTAGGGCTTTGAAGGAAAAATACTGCTTTCAAAATACTCCATGGTTGCATTTTTTAAGTTCCAGATTTGATACAAGTTTCTGTTTATGCACAAATTCAGGGTCATCCTAGACATTTTGCTACCTAAGAAAGGGCAAGGGGACACATCTGCCCCATTCTATGCACAAAGCCAAGTAGATGACTGTTGAATGTTACTTCCACAGAGGTAGCAGGACTGTGCACTCTACAAGACCCTATATCAGAATGTGTGGAATTCTTAGTTTCTGTTTAGTTATACTCTTGTCCTGTCCTTTGTTCTTAACATGTTGCAGGACTTCGGCCTGATTCCCATTGGTTTATCCCAACTGGAGTAGACCCACTGAAAACTTTTTCGCATGGCATTTCCGATGCAAAAGGGCCCCTTGAGCATCGCGTAAATGTGAGGAGCAGTCCACACGACACACTCACATTTGCGCAACACTCAAGGGTCTGACGCGGACCACACACTCATTTTTTCATTTTCGGCTTAAAACCGAAAATGCAGGATCGCGCATTGCTCCGGGGCCCTGCGCGCACTTACCTGGCGTGCGAAGCCTCGGGAGCCGGGCCGGTCACGCTTCCTGTGCAGTGCAGGCTGGGAAAGGTCCAAGGCTGCACTGCAAAAAGAAGAGGTGGGGCGCTTGCACGACCAGGAAGGAGCCGTGGAGCTGAAGCAGCAGGGATGTGAGAGCTTCCTCCCCAGGCTTCTCGAGCGAGCCCCGCACCGCACTCCAGCTCTGCAAAAGGGTAAGGTGCGAAAAGGTAGTGAATCAAGTTGAATGAAGAGTCAGTATATATATCCACTGATATAATGAGTCTATTAGGGAATAATTATAAAACATAGGCTTTTGATTTTTTCCTCCACCATATGCATTTTCTGTATATGTTTTCCACTGTGTCTGCATTTTTATACACATTTTCTCCACTGACTAAATCATGTTTCTGTGCATTTTTTTAAACATTGTAAACATTTTAGCTGTTTACATTTTTTTAAATGCATGCCTGATTTTATACATATGAAATGTAACACATTCTTGGAAATGTGTAGAGGTCAGAGGCAAAGTGCTTTTTCTCTCGCAAAAGGTATGTGTAATTTCATCGAGAATTCAGAAACTACTGAAATTCTTTCCATCCCTAAAACTAGGGCAGGAAAGTAGTTTAAGGAACACATTTTCCCTTGGAAGCCTTCCTCTCCATAATCTAAGTAAATAAACCAAACAAGTAAGTTAGTATGACTCATGGAAATCTCATGCAACTGTAATTGTTCCACATCAGAACCACTTGTCTGGATCCAAAGTCACAAAGGAAAGGGCTACAGGTTCATTCAGGCAGATGCAAGACCAGGATAGGTCTTAATGTTTGGGTGGAATCATTTTTCTTGTAATGAGAATCCATTGGTTTGGGTTCTGGTCTCTGGAGCAGCAGAAAACAAGTTGGCTCCATCTTCTACATGACATTCCTTCAGGTATCTAAAGATAGCTATCATATTACCTCTCAGTCTTCTCTTCTCCAAATTAAATATGTTCAACTCAATTGTTCCCCCTAAGGCTTGATTTCCAGAAATTTAGTCATCTTACTTACCTTTCTCTGGGTCTGCCAATAGCCTTCTTGAATGGTGGTGCCCAGAACGGTACATAGTATTCCAGGGAAGACATGGCCAAAGCAAAATAGAGTGACACTACTACTTCTCTCAACTGGGACACTGTATTCCTGTCAATACAGCCCAGAGTCACATTGGCTTTTTTGACGCTGCACCACAGTGTTGACTCATGTTTAGTTTGTTGTCTACTAAAACCCTTAAATCCTTGTCACATGTACTGCTTTCAAGCTGCCCGAAGTGGTTACTAAACTATAGTGAGATAGGAGGTCATTAACAGATTATTTCAAGTGGGAAAATAATCAATTCCTAAAGGACCAACAGTGGTACAGCACAGTGGAGCACCAGGAGAGTCATTGTATCATGCAATAAGCTCCCAGCAAAGATGGAAACTATCCAGTGCAATTGTAGATACCAGCATCATGTGATAAACATCTAAGTGATACATATAGTGCTGATATGCACATACCTTAGTTTGCACAATGCATCTCTCATCAGTTTACACTGACATCCAGAAACATATAATTCATCAAGCGGATCTGTTTTGGACTCCTTGACTTACGTTTTTCTTAACCAATATTTTGTCTACATTGGAGCTAGTGTGCTCCCTTTGAGGATGCAAGATCTTCCTATTTGGCCTAAGTTTGAGTGGCAGAAACAAAACACTTGTGCCAATATGCATATTTGTTACATCTTACTAATTTATAGGCAGCACTGGTTTATAATTGACTATTTTAAAGCTGTCATGCAGAGCTGTGGGTTTCTGCAAAGGCATTTATCTAGGTAAGTGAAGTTGGGCCCTTTAATATTTTAACAGCAAACCTCTGTGTTTGGGATTTTCTCTTTCCCCAAACTTTTAGACCCAAGTTTGCATTCTTCTGAATTATTTACATTTCCGTTAAAAGTATCTACACAGATTTTTTTTCCCCCTCACTTTTTGCCTGCTCAGGTGACCTGCTGATACTCCCCAGTGTTCATGTCTGACTTAAAGATTAATTAAAATAAATATCAAGTGCTCCTGAAATTATTAATAAATTATACAATTTACATGCAATTGTAAGTGGAAGAATGCTTTCCACTTCCCTTTAAAAATAGCAGCATGGTTCCAGCCAGGAAGGAAGTGTGCTAATTACATTTCCTTCATGAGGCTTCAGCATTCATGACTGAGGAGTTGATCAGAAGATGCAAAGGAGGCAAAATAAGCATTTTAATTTTTTATACTTCAGCAGTTCCTTACTCCCAGAGCTAGCTATTAAAATACATACCCAAATGCGCCTAGCAAATTTTCTGACGTTTTGATCATCCTTGATCATTTCCATATAGGACAGTTATGGATACTTAACAGTCAGATTCACTCCTGCAAACTTGGCTTAATAATCTCATAGCTCCACTTATTGCACTGGACTTACTGTCTGCTTAGAGTAATTTTTTTGAAATAGCAGCTTCTATACAGAGCTTCAAAGAAGGAATTTTAGTAGCAGTTCCCAGGTTTCTTATGCTGTGCAGGGCTATTGATGTTTGCTGGAGAAAAAAGTCAGAGGCCTGCTCTCTGCTTCTCTATAGCACCACCTCTGCAGGTGGCCAGAAGGCAAGACTGCAACTATCCATCTCAGCAAGGGTTAAGTGCCACAGGTACTACGTTACAAGTTGTAAATGTGAAGGCTATTATTCTGAATGGTTGCAAACAGGGGATTAGACAAATTTATGGAAGATACCATTATCATTGGTTACTATTCATCACTGATGTAGACTTGAATCAATAGACTTAGGTTGGATGCAAGTTGCTTTAGTGACTCGACTTGGGCTCGACTTAGGCCTTTTCCACAATGCACCTTTTCACGGATCTGGGGTGCAGGGATCGCACGAGCAACCTCCAGCAAAAGGCTCTCACATCCTGGTTCCTTCAGCTCCACAGCTGCCGCCTGTTCACACGAGAGCCCCCCTCTTCCTTCCGCAGTGCAGCCTGGGAGTTTCCAGCCTGAGGCAGGAAGCGTGAGCACCACGGCTCTAGAGCTCCACACGCACGGCAAGTGTGCACGGGGCCCCGGAACAATGTGCGATTGCACACCATTTTCAGCTCAAAGTGAAAATGAAAAAATGCGCGAGCAGTGCCTACTAGACCCGCAATTGTGATTGTGAGTGATTGTAAGTGCGTAGTGTGGACCGCTCCTCACATTCGCACAACGCTCAAGGGGCCCTTTTGCATGGCAAATGCCATGCGAAAAGGGCCTTAGTGATAAATAACACACTGACTTAACTCAACTTGTATATTTTAGTGAGTAACTTGATGCCCTTGGTTCAGTAACCTAAGAGATTCATCCAGAAGCTTTCCAACTTTGAACAACACTTCCATCTCTTTTTGCCTACTGCTCACGTGATCATTTGGCTCAGGTCCAAAGTGTGGGCACATTTCTCAGTGGGGAACAGCAAATGGGTTATGCAATGGGCTTGAGGAAGGATTGAGGTCTGCTCAGAAGCCTGTCCACACTGCATCTCAGAGGAAGCTTCAAAAACCTTTCCTAAGAGCATAAGACAAGACTCGCCCCCCACTGCAGGGAAATATCCTTTGTTCTAAAGCTTTTGAAGCTTTAGTAATGGGGAGTAAGAATGATCCTATTCTCCACTTGCAAAAAAGGCCTCCAGCTTTGGAAATAAGAAGTAAGAAGGATCCTATTCCTCACTTCAGAAACTGATTCCCAGACTTGAGATTTGACTTCAAATGTATCTTGCGAGGACTTGAGACTGGACTTGAGACTTAAAGGTAGAGACTTGAGATTTGACTTCAGACTTGCAGTAAAAGACTTAAGTACAATCACTGTTGTTCATGATATATATTACTTCTCAGTTCCAGTTGCTAGAAAATGGAAGTGGGAATCTGCTACCATGCTTATATCCTGCTTGTAGGCTTCCTGCAGACAGCTGATTAGCTAGTTTGGGAAGAAAATAATTGACTAGATAGAGCTTTCATCTGACCCATCATGCTCCTTCACACTTGCATACAGTTCTACCCTTGTCCAGTACATCTTGGTGCAAACTTGAAAGAAAAATAAGTGTTTAACCAGCATGTCAGTTACTACCTGCTGCTAGTTCTCAAAGAAGAAGAAAATTACAAAGGAAGACTAGAAAGAGAAACAGCTGAACTGGATTCTAATCCATTAGCTGAAGTATGAAGACAGACAATGACTTCATGACTCACTGCATATTTTAATACAGGAATCCTTGCTACTGCACATATAACAAAAGAAATCTTCATAGAGAGAGTTTTGAACCCTGGGAAACCAACTTTTCATAAACAGATATATTGCTTTCACACATCAACACTAACTTACCACTTTGTAAAGATCTGAGAGACCTGTATCACTTCACTCAGTCCTTTGCAAATTTAGGGAAAGGGATATAAGTTGCACTGTTCTGGATCCTATTACATTTTGTTCCACTCCCACAACTGTATAAATATTTACAGGAATACCTGGCTGAAATAGATGAATTCAAGTCTCCAGGGCCAGATGAATTACATCCAAGGATATTGGAAGAACTGGCAGAAGTCATTTCAGGACCATTCGCAATAATCTTTGAGAACTCTTGGAGAACAGGAGAAGTCCCATCAGATTGGAGGAGGGCAAATGTCATCCCCATCTTCAAGAACGAAAAAAAGAAGAAGACCCAAAAAATTATCGCCCAGTCAGCCTGACATCAATACCGAAAAGGATACTAGAGCAGATAATTAAATAGTCAGTTTGTAATTACTTAGAAAGTAATGCGGTAATCACTAAAAGTCAACATGGATTTCTCAAAAATAAGTCATACCAAACTAATCGTATCTCTTTTTTCGATAGAGTTACAAGCTTGAGAGATAAAGGGAATGCTGTAGACATGGCATATCTTGATTTAAGCAAGGCCTTTGATAAAGTTCCCCATGACATTCTTGCAAAGATGCTAGTAAAATGCAGACTGGACAGGGCTGTCGTTAGGTCAATTTGTAATTGGTTAACCAACTGAACCCAAAGGGTGCTCACCAATGGTTGCTTTGCATCCTGGAGAGAAGTGACTAGTGGAGTGCCACAGGGTTCTGTCCTGGGCCCAGTGCTATTCAACATCCTTATCAATTACTTGGATGAAGGAATAGAGGGCATGCTGATCAAATGTGCAGATGACACCAAATTGGGAGGGGTTGCTAATACCCAGAGGACAGGATAAAATTTCAAAATGACCTTGACAGATTGGGGAGCTGGGCCAAAGCTAAAATGAATTTCAACAGAGAGAAATGTAAGGTCCTACACTTAGGCAGAAAGAATGGAATGCACAAATATAGGATGGGGAACATGTGGTTGAATAACAGTGCATGTGAAAGGGATCCAGGAGTCTTGGTAGATTCCGAACTGAACATGAGTCAGCAGTATGATGTGGCAATCAAGAAAGCCAATATGATTCTTGGTTGCCTCAATAGGAGTATGGTGTCTGGATCAAAGGAGGTAATGATATCACTCTATTTTGCATTGGTTAGACCTCATTTGGAATACTGTGTCCAGTTCTGGGCACCTCAATTCAAGTACGATATCGACGAGCTGGAGCATGTCCAGAGGAGGGTGACCAAAATGGTGATGGTCTGGAAGCCATGCCCTATGAGGAGTGGCTTAGGAAGCTGGGTATGTTTAGTTTGCAGAAGAGAAGGTTAAGAGGGAACATGATAACCATGTTTACACATTTGAAGGGATGTCATGTCAAGGAGAGAGCGGATTTGTTTTCCACTGCTCCAGAGACTAGGAGAAGGAGTAATGGATTCAAGCTGCAGGAAAATTCCACCTGAACCTCAGGAAGAACTTTCTGATGGTCGGAGCTGTTTGGCAGTGGAATATGCTGTCTTGGGGTGTGGTGGAGTTTCCTTCTTTGGAGGTTTTTAAGCAGAGGCTGGATGGCCATCTGTTGGAAGTGCTTTGATGGGTGTTCCTGAATAGCAGGAGGTTGGACTGGATTGCCCTTGTGGTCTCTTCCAACTCTATGATTCTGATTCTATACCCAAAGCTCTGTACTACATCACTCTGTACTACATCTGAAGAAGTGGGTTTATGTCCATGAAAGCAGGGTTACAAAGAAGGACAGAGACAAGTCTGATTTCACTAGAGGTATTACCCTTCCAGAAACAGTTTTGTTTTTAAACCTTGGCCTTGCCACTCATTATTCAACAACAAAAGTTCCAGTTTTTCTAAACCAATAGGTTATTTCTGGCATTGTCCCCGAGTGGGGGGAACATTTTGACAATCCTTCTGGCCAGGTACAGAAAACTGGACTCCAGAACTTCCAACGCAGCCCACTCCTGAATTAAGCAAAGATCAGAGCCAAGTCTCTGCCCCCAAGAAGCCTGCAACTGAGAATTAAGGAATGGCCCAAGAGATTTTGGCACATGAGGCAAAGAGAAAACTAACTCTCCCCTTAATCCCACATTTAGAAGTTGACTGGACTGAGAGTCAAGCCTTACTTCATCCTTGGCAATTGTGCCCCCAACGCATCTGAAGGCAGCAGGCTTATTTAGGTGATGAGAACAGACTGTGTAGAAAAAGCCACAGGGCTTTAGAAGGAATAAACTGCTAAAGACTTATCTTTTCCAGCAGGCTTACCCAGTTTATTTTAATTGTATTTTTAATAGTTTTTAATTGTACTTTTACTTGCATTTTTATCTGTACTTTAATTGTAATTTTAATCATGATATATTTTAATCATAGTATGTTCGTATTAATCATTCTATGTTTTAGTGTATTTTAATTATAATTTTTTAGCTCTATATTCTGTACCCCACCTTGAGCCTTGGGGAGAGGCAGGAAATAAATATATTATTTCATCATCATCATCATCATCATCATCATCATCATCATCATCATAGAAGTCAGTTCCATTGGTTCTCCTCAGCATCAGCCATCAAAGCAGTTGCCTTACTCTTCCTATTGGTAGGGCTGGCCTTGGTAAAATCTGATAATAGAGGGACAATTAGATGAAGGGTCAAAAGAGAGAGGTAAAGAGAATCAATGAATTAAAGCAAACAAAGACAATTGCATCCACTCAGACCTTTTCCGCACTTTGATTTAGAGATGGGGCAGAGCGTCCTCTGACAAAGATGTTTGCACTTAGGGGCGAACTGGGTCTGGACTACTTTATGTATGTCTGGACTTCAGCCCGCTCCAGAATGCCCAGAACTGGTGGTTTGCTGTACTATTGAAAGACCACTTAAAAGAGGTCTTTCGATCCCAGTCTGTTGCTGCGCTAATGTGTAGATTTGCATGCTCGCACCAGCACGAGGCTGCAAATCTTCGGGGGGTGGGTTTTAGGCTGGCAAGCTTCTCCGGTTCATAGAGAGCCTCCACCAACCAGAAAGCGCCATTTTCGTCCCTAGAGAAGTGTGAAGCATGGGCACGCACTGCTCCGGATCAGCGTGGATCAGCAGAGGGAGTGCGCCAGCCTGGTAAGTATCAGAACGCCCCATTTCCCCCTGCAAGTGCGAAAAAGCCCTCAGATTCCTTTCCTTTCCTGGCTTCTGAAATATCCATATTTCTACCACTGGAAACTTTCACAGTGTTTATGTTCAAATTGGCTAAAAAATTTCCCTAAGATTTATATCTCTTCTCTCATCAGGAGCAGTATTTCTTTCCCATTCCTCAAATTTGTGATTGAGTTATCTCTTGCTGCAGTTTTGGGAAACCACTAAAAGTTTTGTCACGCAGCATGTAATCACAAACTAAAACAAACCGCTCCAAAATGCAGCTATAAGTAGTTCTTTCTTTGCTTTTAAGAGAGACAGAGAAGAGAGAGACCATTAATCATGGGATCTTATGTTCTTCTTTACATTTACAACAACAAAATGGCTTTTTGCCATGCCAGAATAAGCAGTAGCTGGCTGACGTGCTGTGCTTTGGCTCCATACTGGTTTCTTTAACTCTCCTTGTTTTGTTTTGAATTTTGAAGTATTAATTCGAATTCCAGTGAGCTTATCCAAAACTCTCAGAACTGATATTGGTGGTGGGAGAGCATGGATTCCTGAACCATGTTGGAACTAAGCTGGTTCCACATTTAGATGGAATTGACCTTTCTCAGGCTCATGGTCCAGAGAGAAAGTAGTTGACGTTTCTGAAATGTAAACTAGGAAATAAGTCCCTGCTGAGATGAACTGATATCACCATTTCCTATTTCAACCAAGGTTGCTATTTAGACAGGCTGACTCTTTTTCCCACCTCTGTTTATGCACTTGGTCATGTTGCTCAAACAGCAAAGAAGAGTCTGCCTGTCTTGCTTCATGAAACAAATGCCTTGTCTTCCTTAAAATCCCTCTTGAAAGAGCAAGGCCAAATAAAACCAGAATAACACCAACATTGAAATAACCGTTAGTGCAGAATTAAATAATTTGCCATCCTAAAAGGCAGGCCAGAAGCCATGACCTTTTTTTCTTTTCCTGTCTTCCTGGGTATGTGGATTGTAATAGTGTCAATGAGGCAGGACTTTAAGAAAAAAGCATGGGGCCCATTTCAGCAGAAATGAAGAGGAAGTCTAAGTTAAATGGAATTACCTTCATACCTTCCCAACTGCCATGATTTGGTAAGCATAGTCCTGATTAATCCTCTGTAGTCCCACTTTATCCAGCTCCTTTTAAAATGTCCCAGTTTCTCACTCCTCCTCCTCCTTTCCCCTTTTGTCCTTAGCTTCTTTCAGTCACTGCAAACTGAGTTCAACATGCAAAAGTAGTTTGCACTCAACTACCTCTGCAAGGGCAAAGGAGAGAAGGTGCAGAATCTTGCCCTTCCCAGCAAGATCAGGTAAAAGCAAACTGTTGCAAGCTCCCCTAACTTGTATGTTCTTCCTCATTAATAACTTTTGCCATCTTGACAGCAGTCTGGCCACACGTGCCTTGGTTTTCATCAGCCAAATGTGGTTTATCAAGTTTTGAAATGAATGAAACAATGTGCATTGCAATGGTGGCGTGGGGTGGGGGGAGTAAGGTTATTAACCCCAGAGTCTAAAATTACTTAAGGGCACCACTGGTGACTGAAGCATTTATAGCAGGCCACAGTATATGAAGTGGGGGAGGAGGAAGGTGGATGCTACATTCAAGCTGGTGGGACAATAAGCATAAAAGCAGAAGAAGAATCCAGCCGAATCAAAGCATCGTGTCCACCTCTACCTAGCCCAGTTTCCCATTTCTAGCCATAGACAGCCAAATACTTCTGGACAGCGTTATTCCATTATTTGTCCCCTGGTAATTATCATATAAAGGCATTCTGCTTCAGAAGCTGGAAGTTCCATTCTGCTGTCACACCTGCTAGACATGACAGACGTTCATCCTTTATCAGTTTGTCTAATCTCCTTCCAAATCATGTATACCAGTGGGCATCTACCAGTCTTGTGGCAGTTTAACACTTTGTGATATTCTCCAGATTTACTGCTCATCTGTTTTACAGGGTGTGATAATGGGGTTTTTCCCATTATCTAGATAACAGAGCTTAAGGGAGATAGTTCTCCCTCACGCCTATAAAGGGATCATGGACTGCTGGGGTTAGGTCACATGAGATAGTTGGCCAATCTGGGGGAGAAAGGAGAGAAGCTTCT
This sequence comes from Ctenosaura bakeri, assembly GCA_948474755.1. Lineage (NCBI taxonomy): Eukaryota > Metazoa > Chordata > Lepidosauria > Squamata > Iguanidae > Ctenosaura > Ctenosaura bakeri. The sequence continues at coordinate 247,168 of CAOLHI010001994.1, read as the reverse complement.
AGAAGCTTCGAAGAGACCATGAGGAGAGTGAGAGCTTCCAGAGAGACAGACAAGGCTGCCTCCTGGCCCTTCCCAACATACTATCTCAGAAATGACCCACTGCTGTGAGTAGTTTAGAATGGATCTAGTTAGCCGCATTAGAACTCTATTATTTTGGACACTTTGGCTGATCTTAAGAATCTGTCTGTGCTTCTAACTACTTGTAACTATCAAGTGTACATGAAGGGGGAAGCCCTTTCATGAGTATTATTGTTTACCTTGCATGTTTAAAATAAATACTTTTCTGTAAAGCATCTGTTTCCTCTCCATTCCCACACATTCCTTGGCCCACTCATGGATAGGATTCCTCTCGCTCAGAGAGGGAGGTGAGGGAAGGAAAGGGACCTTTGAACATAGAGATTGTGAATTTCCAGGCAAGGTCCCACTATGTTGCTGTAGAGGGGGTTAAATCAGTGGGTGGTGGCAGTGAAAAATTAAGAAAATTTGGGGGAAAGGCCTAAGTCAGCAATGAAAGGAGGAAGACCTTCTTTTTCTCCCAAATCTCCATGCAAGGTGACCCACACAAGTGCATAAGTTTCAGGAGAGGAACATTCTTTCTAGTTATACCATGAAAGCTCTGTATTGAAGCACCTCCTCCTATGTATCCCATTGCAATCTTTGAAATCAGCCAAAGATCACATCACAATAGCACTGGGTATCCCTACAGTCTCCACCCCTTAACTTAACCATGGGGATGGATCTGTTTGCTGTTTCCACTGGTTTCTACCATCAGCAGAACTCATGTAAGCTGCGAAGGAACTCTTCTCAGTTTGGTCATGGGATCTGCAATGTTATGATCCCTAAGATGGAACTAGTGAGGTATCAAACAGTATCTTCCCACATGTGTTTCAGCAGGCCAGGTGAAATAGACACAATACTTGTGTTTTGATTAAGGATGGGATAAATGCAGAATTTTCTGAATCTGAATCTGGATCCGAATCCCTGGAAGGTTCTGGGAATCCACTAATCTCACAAATCTCGAATCTTTTGAATCCTTCTTTTTAAAAAAGGGTTTAAAAAGCAAGGAGAAGGATAAGCTTGGGCAGGACACACTCTTTCAGCCTCAGCAAAAGACTAGCCAAAGGCAAACCTCCCTCTGAAGAAATCTGGCCAGGACAATTGTTATAGTTTTGCCTCAGGATCTCCCCAGATTGAAAATGACAGGAAAGTCCTTTCTACACAGGCAGGAAAATGTGAATTAATCTCACATTTTCCTATCTGTGTAAACGGGGCCACATACTACAGTAGAGAGATAATCCAGGTCAAAGCTGGCTTTTCTTTGCATTGCTCCTTACGGCATCCTGGTGTTTGTAGATTGATGATGCACCAGAACACTTTGGCAGAGAAGGCTGTGACACCTTGTAAAACTACAAAGTCTATAATTGTGTATGAAAGAGCTTTGCAAGGGAGCTATGCAAAGGAATCTTTCAGCTGTCTTTGAAATCTCAAGCCTATACCTTCCAGTCAAGTGCTGAACTTAAATATTAAATGTTCAATTTAAATAACTTAGAATACAACCCCAAATGTAATTTCTGAAATGATTAGCAAGGGTCATTATTGCTCCAAGGTAAAAACTCAGCTACTTGCCATCTCCCCTTTGTGTGTCTTGGTCTGCCAGGTTTTCAGGCATCCCGGTCTCCTAGGTTTTCAGGCGTCCCGGTCTCCAACAAACTATCTGGTTGGTGGATTCGGAAGATTTGGTTTGCCTGTTTTGGCACAGGGATTCGGATTTGTGAATCTCAAATCCTTGCCCAGAATTCAAGGATTTGGTTGGTCCATCCCTAGTTTTGATACGCAAAGGAGTTCTAGTGCTTTATTACACAATGATAGTGCTTTGATTCTACTTTAACTATCCTGTAACTATAGATTCCTGGGGTACTTGGAACTCTGCTAGAGAGCTCTGGTGAACTATCTTGAACTACAGCATAAGAGCTATAGTTCTAAATACGCACTTTCTGCATGGCCCAAGATTTCATAGCAGTTAAAGTTGTTGGGAGTGGCAACCTTTGCATGCTTAATTAACTGGCTAGTTAGTTTGCCTATGTATTGTCGACGTAGAGGGGATTGCCCAGGGTAAACTTCCTGTTGTTTGGTCAACACCCACTTCCCCTTGCATGTTCTCTTCCTTTTCTCTTTTTTTGTTCTTCAGCTGCCCTGCAAGCATGTGCTCTCTGATTCTCTGGCAAGCATGCTTTCCTGTAAGCATATGAGTTCTTAGTTTCTTCTTACCTTTCTTCAAGAATTTGAACCTGTGTAAACTATGCACAAGATTATGCAAGTAAATCCTTTTTACACATTTTTAACTTGAAGATCAGGATCTGACCCCCTTCAAACTCCTTCAGGACCCCCTTTACTAGGGGGATATAAAACCGGGTTTAGATGATTTCTCCCCCAGTTGGTCCATGCTGGGTGACAGCCAGGAGTGGAGAATTCACTCCGTGCTGCCAATTGCGACCACCATGCAACCGGAAGTCTGTTTGTTTGCCTTTTGACAGAACCAAAGGTTCACCCCTTAAAATGATAAGCTTACACAAATATATCGCAATTAAGTTTAGTTCAGTTGAACAAATATCAGGTTGAAAAAATAAATATGTTTCTAGTGAAAATGGCAGAAATGTGTATAAGAAAGATATTCCCCTCAAATAAACTTTGCTTCATCTTACTAGTTTTAGGGACACAAAGTTTTGTTTATTGCCTTCTAAATCAGTTTTGTGTACATTCAGCATAGCTGACATTACTACTGAGGACAACAATTGCCAAAATCGTTGCCCCACATAAATAGTTGCAGAATCATAACTTTCAAAAAAGGAGGGGGAGGATGGGGAAAAAAAGATAGATTCAATTGCTTTCTTATGCTGTGATGATTACAAAATATCGCCATATATTTGAATGTCTACCTACCTAGATTTCACACTTGGAATAAGGAAAATCATGTTCATTGGAGTATTTGTCCATCTGGTGCAATACAGAAATTAGGACTCCACAGTCAGAGATTTTTCCTGTCATCCAATACTGGTCATTTGTTTCATGTAAGAAGTTTACCCTCCACTCTTTTGCATGCTAAGCACATGGATCTCATGGAAGTCAGGACGCACTGTTCCATGAGTCTGTTCATCAGCTAAGTCTTTCATGTGTGGGCTGTCATGTAAAATCCATAGAGGCTATTTTTTCAGTGTTAACTCCAGCCTGAGGAGCACCTTCATAATAAAACCCCACAGACTTCAGTTGCAAGTGAGTTGGTTGAGAAGTGGGAGAGATAGTAGTAACTCTCTCAAAAACAAAGAAGACAAAGCCTGAACAATGACCAGTCACACACACACACACACACACTCAGGGTTTGGCACAGAAAAGAAATAAACATAGTTTATAAAAATATATAAAAATAACTTTAGCTTGTACATAGTGGAATGCAGGGTCTTAGAGAGGAGAGAGATAGAACAGAAAATGACTGCAAATGTCAGGATGTGGAGCTCCTGCCATGGGGTCTGCTGGACATGTATTGAAATAATGTATTTTAACCATTGTAGAAGCTGTAGAGCTCCAATAAACTTATCTCTAACTGCTACAAAGTATACAGTGTTAATTGATGATTGCAACAACATATCTATACTGAAGTCTGCCTGGGTTGTTGCAAAGTATCAGTGCCTAATTGCTTTATTGCCAGTTGCTAGACTGTATCCAGTGGGGAAAGAGATCAGAGATGGAAAAAAATGAAAGTATAGTCAGAAGAGGCTTGTGTTTTGGGAACCTTGTGCCTGTAAGATAAGGAGCATGAAATATGTAGTCAGGTCAAACCAGTCAAGGATGCTGAGAAGTGGGAAACTGGCATGTATTTGGGAACTGTCTGAGAAGTGGATGTGATGCTTAGATTTATGGCCCATACAACCACAGTTTTGCATGCCTAAGTTTTGGAACTGTATTTATAAAAGGTATAACCTCCATGTACATGACACCAAGTTAGAATGTTGCATGAAAAGACTGAGTGCAACAAAACAAAGAATCAGGAAGTCTGCAAAGTTACAAATTATCCATTATAAATATGCACACGCAAAGGCTTCTAACTCTACCAGAGTTTCCATGTTTTTATTCCAATCAACATTTAGCAGACTGGCCCTACATTTCTAATGTAGCATTTGTATGCATTCATGGTTACTTATTTCTGTCTATTCATTTAAAAAGTGTGTCTCTGTGTTGTGTGTGTTCACATGCACAATGATAACAAAGATTATGAGTGAGACAAGGAACAAAAGTGTCCCATGCATTGTTGTATGGAGGGAAACAGTTTTGGGGAGCATCTAGAAAGAACAGACCAAAATATTTCAGGTAGGAACATAATGAAATGTTCCCTAGTGAAAGAATCTAACTTTGCATAGCTTGGAATATCCATTATTTTTCACACCAAAGCCTTCAAGCAAAACTATGCAGCTGTCAGAGTTCAACATATTTTACCCACCCTTCATAACATACATCAGAACATGATGCCTCTCTACCCATGGTCTGCTCACTCCATGTCAGAGGTGGGATTGTCTTTCAACAGTCAACAGGGACTACTTTCTCCATGTTCAAACTGAATTAGCCATAAACCTATGTACTAGTTAGAGAAGTCTGCTATCTAGTGACTGACAGTGGTACTACAGGCTTTTAGTCAATCATTATTAATGACTATGTTTGAAAAATTAAATATCCATTAGGTACACATCCCTATGCTACTTTATTATACATATCAAGTTTCAGGTGCCTAGGTTTTGTGGTTTTGAACTGTAGCTGCGACAGACCCACACCTCTTTTACTATTGTAGATTGCAAAGAAGTACATTGTTCAATCACCCCTCATCATTTATAACAGAAATAGGAAATGCGCAACCAACAATACTCCAACAATATCTGGATGGCAATCCACAGCAGGATAGCCAAAAGACATCTGGATAGCCAACAACATCTGGAAGTCTACATAAAACACACCCCTGATTTATAAAGTTCGTAACAGCAAATTGTACAGGGAGTTATGATAACTGTTTCTTTGATATTTAATGAGTGTTGCTGGTTTAATGTTTGCAACCCACACTAAGTTTTTTTAAAAGGGAGGCAGAATAGATAGGAAGCATACAGATAGATTTTGAGAGCCAACAGAGGACAGAGCAAAAAAGAAGCAAAAATGAATTCTGACTGTTTGTTTCTAATGATAATTAATAGCACAGGAAAAATTGCAAGAACATGAAACTGATAAAGAAAATTGTTTCCTTCACTGAAGAGCAGGTCTGTTTCTATTCCCTGTGTACTTTTCTAACTCCTGCTAATTAATGTTAAAATGAATTAGCTCTTTGCACTGAGACTGAAATATGTAATAATTTTATTACTTGAAATATGACTAAGCCTCCAAAAATGTGGTAAACTACGCTAGATTAAACATGAAGAAAACAAGCCACCCATTTAAAGAAATCACAAGTGCACCGGCCCTTAAAGGAGTAATTGGAATTCATTAGATTTTAGCTAGTAGAAATATTTCCCACCAGAAATCATGTAAATTAAATGAAGCGTCATTCTGTTCTGGCTCTGATTTGGCTCCCGTAGCCCAAAAGTTTATATCAGTGCAATTCAGCTCCTATTAACAGTGTTACTGTTAATGGTTTCCAAAGTCCCCGCTTGACCCTAAAGTTATCATACCCCTGGTTACAAGCTGGAAGAAGCTAGTTATAAATAACAAAGTCATTTGGAAATTATTCCTTTCCCCAACAACAAACATGTAACTGCATTACATTATTATGGTACCTTCGGGATCTCCAGACTGGTGATTTATGCCAGTTGGTGTTGTACCATTTAATGTCATTGCTGGGCATATCTTACTGTTTTATATTTTTGCCACTTCCCTTTCCAACTGTTAAAGGTACATTTCACATTTGGGGGTGTGCTTGTGACATGGGTTTTTACTATATAAATGGATGACCCTGTTAAAGGTATCAGTCTTAGCATGCTTTAACACTTGCTAATCTGCATGTTTTTCTAAGAGATTAGGTATAGCATGTGTTCATGTCAGTCAGTCTTCGTTGATGTTCTCCAAATCCTCTCTATTCCTGTATCACTTAGTCGGAGCTGCTCATCCTTCATTTTGTATTCTGTAGTTCTTTCTTTCTTTCTCCTCTGTGTTTGAAGAGCACAGTGCCTCTCACCATGAAATATTATGTAACTTTGTAAATGAATGTTAAGAAAACTTTAGTATTTGTAAATAAACATGTTTCATATCTTTTTACAAAGATATGAAAATCTTTACAAAAATCCTGTTTTCTTTCTCTGACAGACTCTGTATGGATAGTAGTAATGTGGGACTGGTTGTTGCTCACTTTCTATTTGCAAATACTAATTACTCTGCTTGTGAGATACACTACTATTTCCCATGTTCCCCAACAGTCAACCATCCTCTTAGGATGTCCTGTTGTAATTTGTATTGTTTTTAATACTTCAGAAGAAAAATGTAGTGCTTAGATTAATGAAAGAAAGAATTTTCCCCACAGCTTCTTCATCCTTTGTAGATGGAAGAAGTCTCACTCAAGCACAGCAGCAGAAAGACTGGGTTGAAAAGAGGATGAAATCCAATCTCTTTCACTTCTCTGACTGGAAGAGCAAAGGAGGATGGATGATCAAAAGGATGCAGGGAGCAAGTACACTTTCTTTTAATAAACTTCTAAGGCACTACACTTTCCTTCCAACATGATTTTTAGATGAAACCAAAATATAGGGAGGCATTGTGGCCAAGAAATGCTTTCAAATAAATTCTGCCCTCTCCACGAAATTTTTCTTTAGTGCACAAATTTCTAGCATTGTTGTAACTTAAAAGTTCAGTTGGGCATGGAAAAATATAGTTTAAGCATCCAAAAAGATTTTAAAAATTAAAAAACGAGGGCAAGCAAAGTTACTGGGGGAATGTGAACACAGCAAATGTAAGAAGAGTTCTAGATGTAATTGGTTTTCAATTTCTCAGCCTCATCAGTGCTTGAAATTTGTGATCTGAAAGAAAATTCCATGGAGGGGCAAAATTCTTATTTTGGATGCCATGATCTCTTTTTTATGCCTCATCTCTGTAGCTACATCCCTAGATTCATCTCTCCTATTGCCTTCAAGGAGAGGCAATTCATGGACAATTTTGCCAGAAAAAGTGAAGTCTGGAGTTGTTGGGAGGTTGGAGCCACAAAAATAACTTTGAGAGCTGCATGAAGCAACAAGGCTGCACGTTGTTTATCTCTGAACAAGGAGTTTGTATCTCCATCCATTCCTCCATGCACACCTGTATGGATAAAATAAGTCTGAATTAGCTCCTCCTTATGATCACATTTCCTGTTTTGTTGTGTTCCACATCTTTGAACTTCTTGTATCTCATCCATGTGGAGTTCTGTTCCAAGTTGAAAAATGCCACCAACATTATCCACTTCCATTAGAATCATATTTTTGGCATCTGTAAGATGATATTCTTGTAGGACCTTGATGAAATGTGACATGACACATTTCCTGTGCCATCAACAATGTCCGGTCTATTTATAAAGTTGGATTGTGTCAGACTGTGTTTAGTTATGAAACCAGGCAGGAGACAGACATGAGAAAAATGTCCTTTCCCCCACTTACATTATAGAATCTGAAAGTGTTTGCCTTATATCAAATGGATGCATTTACTGTCTTTTGAACCTCTAAAATGCAATGTTCAAAGGAGAAGAGAGATCCCTTCAGGAATGTGGTGGTGGTGGTAATAATGATTGCCAAGGAGGAAGAGGAAGAGGGGGAATTGAAAACCAGATTTTTAATTAATTAATATTTTTAATTAAAGAAAACTTTTCCATGGAGAATATTATTCCCTCAGAAAGTCTGTGAGAAGTAATACTCTACAAAGAGTGTAAGTTTAGTCGAAGGTGAAGAATTAATGGTAGTAACCTGGTAGAGTAAATGAGAACTGACATGGGGGAAATTGAAGCCACTGCCTATGGTGAGCTTTACAGTATTTAACATTGGTTGACCTGGACTGCGGGGCAGAAACCACTTTCATATGATCTGTTGAATCTCACACCTCAAATTCAATCTCTGCCAGATAGGCCAATATCGAGTTGTTAAAGCATCAGTTCTGAAGGTTGACTGCATCTCTGTTGCTCACAACGTAGGCCCTTTTCACACGGCATCTGCCATGTGAAAGAGGGCCTGGAGCCTTGCGTGATTGCAAGGAGCGATCTGCATGATGCCCTCGCAATTGCGCAGGGCTCCAGGGGCCAACAGGCAACGATTGCACACCTTTGCATTTTCAGCTGAAAATGTTGCGCGATCGCACATTGCTCCCGGGCCTCACATACACTTACCTGGTGTGCGGAGCCTCGGGAGCCGGGCCAGTTGCGCTTCCTGTCTCAGTGCAGCCTGGGAAGGTCTTGCAGAGCTGAAGAAGCAGGGAAGCAAGAGCCTCTCACAAGAGGCTGCTTGCGCGATCACCGCACCCCAGCGCTGAGAAAAGGTAGGATGCAAAAAGAGTCATAGACTCACAGCCAATTTGCATTGTCACCACAGTGCCAGCTGTAATAGGGACATAGGAACATCTCTGCCACTCTCTGGTGGGAGTTGTCAGCGGCTGGCGGAGACCAAGCAGACACGGGGTGAGCAGCTGGAGCTGAACAGTGTTTATTAGAGGGAGCCAATACACAGAGGGTTACAGCACCCCCACAGGAAAGCCCCCGCTCTAGCGTACACCAGTCCCAAAGCAAAGGTTAAGTTCCAAAGTAAACGCAAGCTAATTCTCAAGCTAAGGCAGGGTTACATCACCCAAAGCAAGGCGGAGTGCTCGGCCACTAGGGAGGCTGGTAACGCAGTCGTCGGAGGGAGGGACCGGATCCGGACGCAGGCAGAGGAGGACGCGGTAGACCGACGGTTGTTGCTCAATTGTCCTCCCCTCCCAGCACCCGTCCTAAGTAGCCCCTAGCCCAGCTGCGACCAATCAGATCCGGGGTCACAGCTGAGAGCTCTCAGCCTGCCGCCTGGCCTCACAGCTGAGAGCTCTCAGCCCGCAGCCGCTCCTCCAGCAGCTGCCGGGACCAGCGGACTGCCTCCTTCCCCTACCGCTGTTGCCAAAACGTGGGAGGAGGGGCGGCAGTCTCCTCTGGGCCAGAGTCGTGACTGGGCAGAAATTCCGGACTGGAACGGGGGCCTTCCCTCCCTGGCGAGCCTGCAGGCACCTCGACCGCCGGGACAAGCCCCGGGCCAGCCCTGGCGCTGCTAACGGGCCTGTTCCCGGCCCCCACCAGAGCCTCCCTGACTTCCTGCACATCTCCCGGTAAGGAGCCCCACTCCCGCGTGTCCGAGCTCCCGTCTGCGGCAGCAGCGGCCTCTGAGGCGGCCGAGCCTCCATCTGCGGCGGTGGCAGCCTCCGAGGCATCTGGGCCTCCGTCTGCAGCGGCTGTGGCCTCCACGGTGTCCGGGCTCCCGTCCGCATCAGCGGCGGCCTTCGAGGCATTCGGGCCTCTGTCTGCGGCAGTGGCGGCCCCCGGGGCGTCCAAGCCTCCATGTGCCGCGGCGGCCTCTGCCGCGGCGGCGAGCTCAGCTGGGCCCATGACAGGAGTCTGGGCTGTCACCCCAACTGGGGCAGGTCTTTAGTTAGCTAAAACCATAGACAGTCCTACAGTGTAAGTGGAGGCAGAGTACGTGATATAGGTGTTATCTACAGTAATTCCAGTTTTCATGTGTATAGTAAAAGGAGAGAGAATCTACAACTGGAACTCTCTTATTAAGTCCCAGTTACAGTAGAACCATTGACTCAATAGTTGAACAACAAGTCAACACTTAGGAAAATCCAATTAATTCATTGGCTCTCCCTAACTGGGACTAACAATAGGAGGAAGGCCTACTTGTCTTTTCTCAGCCAATAGATTTTGATGGGAAGGAGGTGGCAGAGTAAATACTTTGCATGCATCATATCCCAGATTTGGCCCACATCATCTTCAAATACTGCCAACACAGACTTGTGTCTGAAGCACTACAGAATGGCTGCTGTGCAGCATAGACAATACTAAACATCTTTCAAGAGTGTTTTAGTTGTATATCCCTCCACGGCAGGAGGTTAGATTAGATGGACCTTTCCAACTCATATGTTTCTAGGATTCTATGGCCATTTCCGCACTACAGTGTTATAGTGCTATTATTCCACTTTCAACATCCTGTGGAATCCTGGGGTTTGCAGTTTAGGGAGAGGCATTTAGAATTCTCAGCCAAAGAGCTCTTTGGCCTCAGTAAACTACAAACTCCAGAATTCTACAGGATGTTGAAAGAGGAATAGTAGCATTATAACAGTGTAGTATAGAAACAGCCTAAGTGTCAGCGGTCTAACTTGGTCACTGAAGGAAGGCTTTTGTATTCTAAAATGTGGGGGCGGGGAGTGCAAAATGTGAAGATTTTCTTGACTTTAGGAAGAAGCTCACCCACTGAAAACTGCCCTTGAGATCCTCACAGGTGTGTTCACAGTGCATCTAAAGCATATCTAATGACTGAAGCTTGCTTACAAAGCTGAGAAGAATCTTTTCATGAAGATGGCAGTTCCCCAAAACTGCTGTTTGTGGAAAGAGGAGTGCTTACCTTCAATCTGAAATGGCCACTTTGTTTATTTGCAGACGCAAATCCTTTCTTTCATTCCATCAAATTTTGTTTTAGGTTCGTTGAACATCCTGTAAGAAGATCTGTCTATCCACTAGGTTGTTTATGTGCTCTGCAACGTTTGCTGTTGTGCTGCAGGGATAGAAAAACAAATCTGAGTGACACAGTATCCAAAAGCAATTGCTAGATGAGCTAAAGGAAAATTTGGACCTCAGATATAAAACGAAATAATGTTAATATGACTGAATGCCTGTAGAGTTATATTTAGCCATACTAATGGCTGAACCTCCACAATCCCACCTCTTCATTAATCTGGAGTATCTGTGTTAATTTTCTACACATTTTTAGTCATGCTGAGCATACAGAATTGCACTTAGGGACACTGGGAGTATTTCCCATTGTTCCGTAGGTCTCCAGCCATTGCAGTCAGAAAGCTTGCAAAGGCTTTATCTCAGGCATTTGAAAAATGGATAATAGATAGGTAGTCAGTAGAATGTGCTGGATGGAACATGTGAAGGCAAATAAACAAATTTCTGTTCCTTAGCCATTTGCCATTTTTGGAATTCTCCCCCTTCTTTTCCTTCCCAAGACTTTTTTTTTCCCTGAATGTTTGGAAAGCTTTTAAAAGACCAAGTTGTGCCAATTCTTAGAATAAACAAATAGGTTAGCCCTTTATACCATTGCTATGGTATTTTTGGAAGTATTAAATACATACAGATATGCACTTGATATTAACGAAAAGAACTGCTCTTAGGTGGGGTAGGAATGGGGAATCATCCCAGTAAAATTTTGTAGATATGTTGGAAAAAGAGGCGAATCAGTGCAAACAGAAGAATGTTGAAATTGTTTGTCAAGACCCTTAATTGCAGACATAGTTAGAAGCGGAATGACATATCATCTCATGAGCCAACTCCTCAAATCGTAGCAGCAAGCAACCACACAAAGCAATAGAATGCTGTTCTGCTGGTGATGGGGTAATATTTCTGGGTAATGTTTCCAGCCTCCTCCCACCAGCAATCTATGGTGCAACAGGGGTTCTGCTTCTGATTGTTACACCACAGATCACTGATGGGATGGGACTAAAAACATCATCCTGCTGTGTTCCAATCATCAGAAAAACAGACCTCCATTGCTCAGTTCAGCTGCTTCCTGTTAAGTTTAGGGGAGTGGGGACATTTACTATCATGGCTCTATTGTAAACATGAACACCGAACAGTTATGAATGTATAAGTCTAGTTTACAAATGCATAACTGCTCAGTAAGATGCCTGTCTCCATTCTTAAAATCAGGATAGCTCTAAGACCATGAAATTTAGACCCCTAAATATTGCGTGGACACCAAGGCCATTTCCACACTATACCTCCTTCTGTTGTCCTCCCATCACGATCCTGGCAGCACCTTTGCTGGGAAGGGAGTGTGATTGGAACGCTCCCCTATGCACCCCACTGGCTTCCTGTGGAAGGGAACATGAGTGACAGGTTCCTTCCTTCTGCAGTGAAGCTGGCCTTCCTTCCAGTGGAGAAGGAAGCACCTCCATTGCACTTCTGCCCCTTCTGCATGGTCAGGAGTGATGGGAGCATTTCATAATTGTGGGTGCTTAATGGATTTATTCTGTTAAGTGAATATCCCACAATTGTGATGGGTGGGAAACAGGTTAGCAGTGGGACCATGATAACGTCATGCAAAAGCACGACCCATGATCTACTTCCATCGTGTCCCAAACCTGAGACTATGATGCCATGAAAAAATGGCCTAAGGAGTTATTTTGTTTTTATGATGGATTAATTAATGTTACTTATATTCATCTTTAGTCTGCAATTCCATTTTCACTCATTAGGTGGCAGACTATTCTAACCAGAAGTTTCCAAAAAGTTGAGAGCAAAAGAGAGAGAAGGTCTTGTTGCCTGATAAAGATGGGAGAGGACAGTGACCAGAGGGGAGGGCTAAAATATCAGGAGGGAGTGACAGAAAGATAAGACAGAGAAAGAGTGGAGGGTGATAGAAAGAGTGGACAACAGATGGAAATAGAAATAGAATGTAGGGAATGGAAATAAGAAGAGCAGCTGGATGGAGAAGGAAAGAGAAGGAGAATTGGATATATAAGGGGACAAAAAGAGCATTTAGATCTGTGGGAGAGGAACCACTAGTGTAGATAGGTGGATAAGATGAGAAGAATACCTCCTGGGCGAGCTAGAATGGGTGCCATGGGCTTGGACTCACTTCCCCAGGTGAATAGCAGCTGCAAAGGAGGACAAGAAAGGAGCCAATTAGGCTGAGATGAGAGCCAGCTGGCTCCAGCCTTCTTAAGGAAGACAGAGGGTGGTAGCTTGACACCAGACACAATGCATTTGTTTGCCAACCCTTGTCTTCATGTCTGCTACAGATTCTCTGCTCACCATCTGCCTTCCTTCTCTGACCTTTGGAATGCCTAACCTTGCTCCCCACTTGATTCCTGACCTTTGGACTGACACTGGACTTTGCTTCTGCTTCACCCCGATAAAACGTTGGACTGCTAAGCTGTATTCATTTGCCTGCTGAGTATCTTGGCACTCTGTTGCCTGCCAATGGGCAGTCAGTGTCTATGACAATGGAGAGAGAAAAGGGACATAGGTAGATGAAAAAGAAGCATCCCAGAATGGGGTGAAGACTTATGCATGCAATGCTAAGTACCTCTCAAACTATTTAACACTATACAGGCAGCCAAGATACCTTCAGATAACTCTGTCAATTTCTTCACTGGGTAAGTGTAATTTTCTTTTTCAGGGAAAGAACCTTTCCACCTTGCTTTCTGCCTTACGTGATGACAGTAAGGAGACTTAGGCCCTTTCCGCACGAGGTAAGTGAATCGCTCCGTGCCATTACTTACTGGTTCTTCTCTCTTCGAAGCAAGGCAGACTATCCCTTAAGCCCTTTTGTAGGGCTCCTCTCTTTGTTGCAAGGCAAATAGGAGCAGTGAGAGGTCCGTAGATCCACACTGCTGATGCTGAAAATGGTGGCTTCCTGTTCTTTGTGGGTCCAGACCAACTGCTGACACTGACTACGCTCACAGCCCGCCCTCCACTGATCTCAGGCTTGCATTGGTGCAAGCCTCTGCATCTGCACAAGTGAGCAGGAACAAAATGGCACGCTCCAGAAGATTGAAAGACTGGATTTTTCTGGTCTTCACTTAGCACGCTGGAAGACCACTTGAGGGCATTTTGGATCGGACTAAGGTGCAGAACTAAGGTAAATAGTCCTATCCAAGGTGCGGATGACCTCTGTGACAGGATGCCTTGGCCCATTTTAATTTCCTTGTGCAGAAAGGGCCTTAGATTCCACAGGACAAAATGTGCAAGTGGTTTTTATCTCACAGTTGCTCATTTGTGTTCATTTGCATGTCTTGTCAATGGCATAGTTTTTTCTTCCTAGCTTTACTACAAAATGTTTTTTCATAATGTATTTATTCTCCATATGTATTGTTGTGAGTCTGTCTTGGGCATCCTGAAAGGGCAAGTGGCAATGTATAAGCTAGAAAACAGATACACATGCAATCTTTTGTTCTGTATTTTTAATAAAGAAAAATACAGTATTTGATCTGAAGCTTATCTCCAGATGGTATACCATGTGGGTGGATCATGTAGTCACTAGCAACATATCAACCTTTCCTGGTTGCACTCTCCTAATAATATACAGCACTTACCCAGCTGGCTTGCATCCCATTACAATCAAGTAGCCATCAATCAGAGATGATAAAAACCTCATTTTAGCCCAGTTAGCGGCTGGCTGGTTTGAAAGTGGGACTGAGCCAAAATCAACAAGGGCTTTGGGAGCCCTGGAAAATCCAAGTCCACTGCAATTTCATGAACATGGGAAGTTTTTATTTTTTAAATATTCCATTTACTAGGTGAGGGAAAAACATTTTGCTACAGAGCTAAAGATGGGGAAGGGTGACAGTTGATGGAAGAGATCTATTCTTCCAAGTCTTCTTTCCTCATCCTGAAACAGCAACTCTGTTTTTAATGAAAGGTTTCCATTTAGAGGATTAGACAAAATAGGTCCTTACTGGTAGAAGCAGACTAGAAGTATCTGAATGTGTTACATTTGTTTGTTTTAAAATGAATTGACCTGTCTTTCCCATAACATTGCTAATGTCAGATTTTCTCAATTTGAAGAAAATTGTAGTATAAGAAGCTAGTAAAGAAGTGCTCAGCTGAGAGGGTATGCCCTTTGGGGGCCATATCATGATTTCAGGGGAGGCGTGTATGAGATCCTTCATCGAGAAACATAGCTACATGTCTCTGGTCAGTCTCTCAAAGTTAACTCCTCAATTCTATCTTTTTAGCAGCACAGCCTTGCCCAACATGGCTATTTCCATGGCCATTTCAGCACTAGACTGTTATAGTGCTATTATTCCACTTTCAACATCCTATGGAATCCTGGGGTTTGCAGCTTAGGGAGGAGCCTTTGGCCTTTCACCTCTCCCTAAACTGCAAACCCCAGGATTCCATAGGATGTTGAAAGTGGAATAATAGCACTGTAACAGTCTAGTGTGGAAATGGCCCGTGTTGTCAGAGAGCAGGGAGTTTAGCAGAGATACATCAAGGTCCTCTCTTCCTGTATCTGGATGCACTGCAACAGGCATCTTCAGAGACTTGTCCAAATACAGGAAATAGTTATGCATGTTGGGGGGAGGCTGAACTGCTGAAAAGTTAGGCTTCCGGGGAGATATTTGGTAACTGCAAGTGGAACAATCATAAAAGTGAAAAAGCAAGCTTACAACTTCCTAATTACTGAACAGAATGCCAGCCACCATTTTAAAATGGGCAAAATCAATAATACCTATTACTTTCCTTGCACTCAGTTTATTGCGTCATCTAATTAATTTATTTATTAAAATATTTATATCCCACCCTATATCCAAGGATGTCAGGGCAGCTTACAATAAAATCAATTGTTGCAGAAAGTACAAAATCAACATGTAGGTAAATCCAATTGATTCAATGACTCTGCTATAATTGGGATTAAAAGTAGAATTCAGGGCCTGAGCTTTCCTTTCCTGTTCATCGCCTCCTTAAAGTGCCCACCACCAAATTTGTTACTCTCCAGACACTGGAAACTAAACTTTATTCCCCAACACAACCCTCCCACCTCTCACATTGCCTGTCCTAATCAAAAATAGAGCCTTCCAACAGCCTTGTTCCAAGTTGTTGCTGGTTTTATCCACAGTCCACAGAATCCAAAGACTTGAGGCAAGAGAGAGTAACTTCAGTTTTTGCATTCCTAAAAATTGAAGCAAATTGTCCTGTGCTTAGAAGTAGCAAGTCCTAGGAAAGTGAAGCTCTGGCAGAGCTGAGTCACAGCAGAGTCAAAATGAGGAGAGGTGTAATAATGAGGTCTCTAATGTTCCCAAGTCACTCATGGGGCACAAAGACTCAGGAATTACAGAGCCAAGGAAGCAGAAATTTTTTTAGCCAGTGTGGGCTTATTGTCCAGGGAGTCTCATTACCCATGTCTCCTCTTGATTATTCAAGCACAGGACTTGTCTTCTGGAGCTTTAGATTGTTCATGAGGTCTGACTTCTCTACCTAGGATTCCTCAGATTCCACAGAGTAAGTCATGACATAAACAATGTATGTTGCATTGATGGAGGAGGAGATTAAAATAAATATTGGCCTTTATCCTGTTGATTAGCCCAGGTGGAAGTAGACTCACTGAATCTATTGGGGGTTAGAGTTTCCCAGGGTGTTAGCCCTTTGGGGAACTCTATGAAAGCTAAAGTTGTAAGATATTAGCCTTCTTTTAGTAGAGTTGCAGACAGTGGTGTACCGAGGTGGGGGTGGGGAGACGGGGCACCCTGGGCAGCATGTTTTTGGGGGTAGCGCTGGACCTCCCTCCACACACTGGCAGATGTCCAGCAGCTAGATGGGTGCTGGAGCCTCCTGGAGAGGTCTGCTGGAGGGGTATGCCACCCTCAGAAAGGGGGCTGTCCTTCCTCCCTCTCTCCTCCCCCCTCTCTCTCTCCCAATCTGGAGTCAAACCTGTTTCCAGCCAAAGCAGCAGTGCTGACACTAGCAGACCTCCGGTTTGGGTAGGGAATGAGGAGAGGGGACGAGAGGAGACGAGAGGAGAGGAGGACCCCTGAGTAGGTGGGGAGAGGTGCCTGCCTTCCCCTTCACCCCACCTCCGAGAATGGGATGAGCCCAGTCCAGCAGACTCTCTGAGGAGGAGGAGGGGAGAGAGAGGGTGCTCACTGCCACAGGAATGCTGGCATGTTAGTGAGCTGGGCATGTTTAGTCTGCAGAAGAGAAGGTTAAAAGGGGACATGATAACCATGTTTAAATATTTGAAGAGGTGCCACGTAGAGGAAGGGGAAGGTTTGTTTTCTGCTGCTCCAGAGACCAGGACAAGGAGCAATGGATTCAAGCTGCAGGAAAGGAGATTCCACCTGAACCTCAGGAAGAACTTCCTGACAGTCAGGGCTGTACAGCGGTGGAATATGTTGCCTCGGACTGTAGTAGAGTCTCCTTCTTTGGAGGTTTTTAAGCAGAGGCTGGATGGCCATCTGTCGGGAGTGCTTTGAGGGTGTTCCTGCATGGCAGGGGGTTGGACTGGATGGTCTAACTCTACATTTCTATGATTCTATGTCTCTGAGCTCATGCAGAGTGCCACCTCAGAGCATGAACGCCCAGAGCCCAATCACCCAATGCCAATCGAGCAGTTTTTATTTGGTATTTTGGATAGGTCCTTCCACCCCTGAGAAGGGTGGCAAACTCAGGGACCTCCAGAGGTCCCTGAGTTTGCCACCCTTCTCAGAGGAGGGAGGACATATCCAAAATACCAAATAAAAACTGCTTGATTGGCATCAGGTGACTGCTCCTGGGTGGCAAAAGCTCTAGCTACACCACTGGTTGCAGAAAGCATGTCCCAATCTGTTGGGCACTCAGTGAGGCCCACCATTAATACGGGAATTAGAATAGTAATTTAGTGGCCTTGAAGTACCAGCCTGAGAGTGCAGCTGCAGGTAGATAACAAGATACTGCTAAGAAAGGAATCCAGGGGAGTGCTTGGGATCTTAAGGTCTTGTTCTCTGCTACCCTGCCAGTCTGAGCCCTGAAGCCATCTTCATATGCTACAGTTCCAAAATAAAATGCTTTGAAAAGAAGCTTTGAGACTGTGGTTCTTCTAGATCTGACACAATCTCTGTGTGTCTTCCCTGAACTAGGCTGACTTGAAAGCAAAAACAAGACAGGCAGCTTCAGGTTCAAAACTTTAAAAAATTACTAATAAACTTTATAATTACATATCCACTAGAAAAACGAGATCCTAACTAACAAAAGGATTTAGGAAGATAGTATTTTCATTTTAAACTCACCAACCTCTTGGTGAAGAGGTTAGTGCATAGAGAGAAGTTGCTAGAAGCAAGATTGCTAGAGAGAGAAGTGGGGATGGCCTTCTAAGTATGACCAGTAACTGACATCAGAATGTATCCTGGGTCACATGGTCTGGTTAGCATAGCCAATCATTTTAAATAACACAGAAAAACAGTTGAGAATTTAGCTGTAAGGTCAGAAAGGTCATTATTATTCAAAGGAAAATTAACCCTATCCTATCTAAACCCCATTTGTCCTAGGACAAGAGAGGGGGAGAGAAAATGCTAGAATTTTCCAACAGAATCAATTGCTTAATGGTGAGTCAACATGTAGGGACATTCTA
Source organism: Ctenosaura bakeri (assembly GCA_948474755.1). Lineage (NCBI taxonomy): Eukaryota > Metazoa > Chordata > Lepidosauria > Squamata > Iguanidae > Ctenosaura > Ctenosaura bakeri. Next base: position 228,830 of record CAOLHI010001994.1, on the reverse strand, counting down.
ATGCTTCCAATTGATGGGATTAACAATAGGAACCATTCTATTGATTCCATTCCCTCCTTCAATTAAACATGCTTTGATTTTGTGCTGTGTAAAATTTAGAATAAAATTATTGGAGGAGGCAGTTTTTTGAAGGGAGCATGAGATTTTTGCATTTATCGAAGAGGGAAGTGGGTCTTACAAAGGTTAAGAGATGCTGTACAAAGGAGTAGCTTTCTCTCTGAGTCAGCTCTGCCAGGCAGAGAGCTGCAGCATCCTGTTGAGTCTGCCTTGTTTTCCCCTTAAAAGACCTTAACATCTTAAAAGACCTTAACATATAAAAAAAGCCCAAGGGAATCAGCAGACCAAACTAGCAGAACATGATGGCAAGATTTCTTTGTTAGAGAGACAAATTATCCAGCTCCAAGACCAGAATAGAAGGAACAAGGTGAGGATTTGTGGATTCGCAGAGCAGCCACAACAAAGTCAAAAATCCTTGAAAGAGGAAGTTTTAAAATGGCTAAAAAGCATTGTTCCTGAGATTTTATGGGAGGAAAATGACATAGAGAAATTCATCGTGTGTCAGCTGTGAAGAGAGGAATAACCCCCAGAGATATTATTATGAGAATTGCGAATTTCAACAAGAAAGATGATTTGATGAGAGCTATTAGAAAGAATCCAGGAATATTGAAGTATCGAGATAATACAGTGGAAATATATAATGATTTATGTCGCGAAACAATAAATTGGAGAAGGGAAATGAAACCTTGCATTATAGTTCTACAGAGAGCTGGAATAAGATACAGCTGGGGATATCCCATTTTTTTGAAATTCCAATGGACTGGCAAATATTACAGAATAAATTCTCTTGAACAAGGATTGCAACTCCTGAGAGAACTGAAACTGATCCAGCAAAAAGGAAAAGGAAGAGGAAGCGGTTAGAGGAGCGGAAGAAGGAGCAGTGGGAGGAGCAACTAAAGAAGGAGCAGTGGGAGGAGCAACAGGAGGAGGAGAGAAAAAGACTTCGGGAGATAAACGAAAGGACAGAGGCTGAGGAGGACTGGAAGAAACAATATGAAATAGAAGAAGAAGAAAGAGAACTTCATAGAGTAGGAGAAGGGTAGATGATTAGTGATTAGAATATATTCTTGTAGATTGTAAATGTATAGAGTTTGATCTATATATATATAAAGTAAAAGGGTAGAGAGAGGAAGGGAGGGGAAAGAGGGGAAAAAGTATGGGAAAGAAAATAAATCGGGAGAGGATATTGGTCTCTATGCCGGGAGTAGGTATACCTTCACCCCCCCAAGACCATGGGAGGTCGTTGCCAAGGCAGAAGCGCTTTGGAGGGAAAGGGGGGACGAATGTTTGTGTGGGTAGGGGAGGGGAGGGGAGGGAGGGAAGGGGGAGGGGAGTGGGAGGGGGGAAGGGAGGGGGAGGGGGAGCACCATCACACTAAAGAGCCAATGGGGAGTGGGATTAGGAAACGGGAAATATGAAAAATGGAGAATAGACTGAGAATATCAACATTGAATATGAAAGGCTTAGGGACAATAATAAAGAGAAAAAGGATAGAATCGATATTAAAAAAAGATAAGGCTGATATAATTTTTTTACAAGAAACACATGGAAAAAGAGATAAAAAAAATGAGCTTAGATTGAATTGGGTAGCCACTTATGAGGAAGCATTTGGTACATCCAAATCAAGAGGAGTTGCAATAATAATTTCCAAAAGATGTAATTTCATTGTAACAAGTGTGGAGTTAGATGAAAAAGGTAGATATGTAATTATACAAGGTGAAATAGATGGAGAAACATATGTTATAGTGAATATCTATGCACCTAATGAGAAGCAAAAAGAGTTTTATGAAGAAATATTTAATAAGATTAAAAATATGAAAGGAGATTACACAATAATGGCAGGTGATTTTAATATGGTGATGGATAGATGGAAAGATAAATCGGATCCATTAATTAGAGACAGATATAACAATATAACAATTTTGAATAAATTAGTGAGTAGAAATGAATTGATAGATGTTTGGAGGTTAATAAAGGGTGAGGAAAAGAAATATACGTATTATTCATCAGTTCATAAAAATTATTCAAGAATAGATTATATCTTTGTCTCAAAGAATATGATACCTAGATTAATAAATACAGAAATAGAAACAATAAAAGTGACAGACCATGCTTTGATGAATTTGGATATAACCATGAAAAGGAATTATAGAGAAGCAAAAAGATGGAGATTGGATATTAAGTTACTTAATTATAAGGAGATAGTAAATAAAATAGAGAAGGAATGGCAAGAAATTTGGGATATAAACAATAAGGAAGTAACACAAGATGTATTATGGGATACAATGAAGGCAGTGGTAAGAGGATTATGTATTAAAGAATCAAGCAAATTAAAGAGACAATTAGGAGAAAAAAAATTGAAATTAGAAAAAGAAATAAAAGAACTAGAGAATGATTATATAATAGATAGAACTAAACAGAAATTAATAATATTACAAGCCAAAAGAGATGAATTAGAAAAGATAGAAATGGATGAAGTTCAGAAAAACTTAATATATTTGAAAAGGGAATACTTTGAATATAGCAATAAAAATTCTAAAATGCTGGCTAAATCAATACAATCAAAAAAAATTAGAAATATGATTGGCGTAGTAAAAGATAAATTTGGTAAAGAAAAAAGGCTGATGAAAGAGAAATTAAAAATATTTGAGGCATTTTATCGAAATTGTATTTAGCAGAAGATAAATCTGTAGAGAAAATAGAGGACTATATTAATAAAAATTGGAAAGTAAGATTAACAGAACAAGATAAAGGATTGATGGAAGAAATGATATCAGAAGAGGAAATAGAAGAAGTAATAAATAACTTAAAAGGAGGAAAATCACCAGGATTGGATGGATTAGGTCCAGAATACTATAAAACATTTAAAAAAGGTTTAATCCCTAAACTAAAAGGGTTATATAATAGTATATTAAGGGGTGGAAAAATTCCATTATCATGGAAGCAGTCATTAATAATATTAATTTTAAAACCAAATAAGGATCCTATGGATCCAGGTTCTTATAGACCAATATCTTTAATAAACCAAGATGCAAAAATTTTGACAGCAATAATGGCGAAGAGGTTAAATAAATTTATTTATAAATATATACATAAAGATCAATGTGGTTTTATTCAAGGAAGACAGATGGCAAATTTAATAGGGAAAACGATAAATAAAATAAATATAATGGATAGAGAAAAACAAAAAGCTGGAATTTTAGCGTTAGATATATTTAAAGCCTTTGATTGTGTGGAATGGCCGACGTTAAAAACAATTTTAAATAAAATAGGATTAGGAGAAAGATTCAAAGGGTTAATAAATCAATTATATTCATATAATACATCTGTAGTGATGGTAAATGATGGATTTACAGATCAGATTCAAATAACAAGAGGAACGAAAACAAGGATGTCCATTATCTCCAGTTTTATTTGCAATAGTTATAGAAATATTAGCGAATGTGATAAGAAATGATGAGAATTTGGAAGGAATTGGAGCTAAGGAGAAAAATAAAATAAGCTTATTTGCAGATGATACATTGTTGACAATTAAAGATCCGGTTGAAAAGATAGATAGAATAGATAAACATTTAAAAGAGTTTGGGGAGAAGACAGGATTGAAAATAAATTGGGCCAAATCGGAAATAATGTTATTTAATTATACTAAAGAAGAAGTACAAAAATTTATAAGTAGTAAAAGAGGATTACTTAAAGTAAAAGAATCAATTAAATATTTAGGAATAGATATTACAAAAAATTTACAAGGACTAGAAGAAAAAAATTTCAAGAAATTAAGATTAGAAATTAAACGGAAATTAGAGGATTATAAAAATATAAAGTTATCGTGGTTTGGTAGAATAGCAGTGGTAAAAATGAAAATTTTACCTAAAATTAATTTTTTGTTTAGAATGTTACCAATAAAAGTATCAGAGGAAGAGTTAAAGGAGTGGCAAAAGATATTAAATAATTTTTGTAATGGAAATAAGAAATCGAGGATTAACAAGAAATATTGGTATAAAAGTCAAAAAGAAGGTGGCCTGGGTCTTCCAAATTTAAAATGGTATTATTATGCAAATCAATTGAGATATATTATAGATGGAGTTTCAGGAAACGGCGATTTAGATTGGTTAGAGACAGAAGATAAGAATATTGAGATGAAATTAGAGAATATATTTTTTAGGAATTTTTCAAAAAAAAATGGAAAAAATAGAAAATCCTTTTATAAAAAATATAATAGAAATATGGAAGAAAAATAAAAGAAAATTGATACCGAATATATCAATATTAACTCCGATAGTAATGATGGAAAAATTTCCAATAAATTTAAGAGAAATAATAGAGAAAGAAATAAAAAAACAAAAAATATATAGATTAAAAGATTGGATGAAAATAATGATAAATAAAGAAAGAATGAAAGAGAGATTGCAGGAAACTAAGATATCTTGGTTAAATTATATACAACTAGAGCAATGGACAAAGAGTATGAAAAGATATGTTAAGGATTTTAAAGAATATACTAAATTTGAACAAATTATTATTCAAAAAAGAAAATATGCAAGAAAATGAAATACTAAAAGGTACAACAAGTGAAATATATAAAATATTAGCAAAAGAACAAGAAGAGGATTATCTTAGAAAAATATGGGAGGAAGAGACAGTACAAACTATAGATATACAAGAATGGAGAAAAATTTGGGAACAACGCCATTTAAAAAATTATCAATAAGAATAAAAGAGAATTATTATAAAATAGTTTGGAAATGGTACTTGACTCCAGTGAAATTAAATCAAATAGATGAGAAATATTCAAGATTGTGTTGGAGAGGATGTCAAGAAATTGGTACATATATGCATATGTGGTGGAATTGCAACAAGATAAAGGAATTTTGGCAAAAGGTTTTTAAAGAGATAAAAGAGATTATAGGATTAGAAATACCAGTATGTCCAAATATAGCGTTGTTGTCCATATATAATAAGGTAGAGTGTACTCAGGCAAAGAAAGAATTAATAACAAATTTGTTAGCTGCAGCGAGATTAATAATAGCAAAAAAATGGAAGACAAATGAAAAATTTCAAATAGAAGAATGGTATAAAGAAGTGTGGAAAATTGCAATTAATGATAAACTAACATGTAGAATTAGGTTTATGAAAGGTTTGGTAAAAACAAATGATTTTGAAGAAATTTGGAAAATATTTTTAGAAAAAGTTCTGAAAAGAGATGGTAATGCTACCCTGTTAAAAGAAGAATGGCAATTTTGGAAAGTGGATTAAATAAAAAGTTGGCTCTGGGGGGTGGGTTTTTTTTATTATTATTATTACTTTTACCTTTTATTTTGTATTTTTATATTGTTTATTATCTGTGTGTGTTAAACTTGTGATTTATAGATGTAATTTGATATGTGATGTTCAATGTTTAAAAGGGGAAAAAAAAGTTAAAAGGTAATTGGTTTTAGAGGGAGGTTATTATTAGAGATATTAAGTAATAAGTTTATAATTAATAATAGTAAGAGATTAAATGGGAGTGAAAAATATTGGATTAAGAGTGAAAGTATAATAATAAAAATGAATATAATGAAAATAAGAATTGAAGATACGTAACAAAAATGTATAAGTTGTATGAATGGAACAAGCTGAACAAGTTTATGATTTTAGGGGAAGGGAAAAACAATAATATCAGTTTGCATTGTTTAAAAGAAGGAAAAAAAATTTTGTTTTGTTTTGTTTGTTTGTTTGTTTTTTAATTCACTATTATGTATAACACATGGTGTTTTATTTTTCGTTTGTTTTTGTGTTATAGTTTAATAAAATTAAAAAAAAAATTAAAAAAAAAAAGACCTTAACATCAAGCAAAATCTGGCTTCACTGCTATACATATGAAAGCCACCCAATGCAATATGGTATCAAATGTCCAAGAAGCCGTTGGCCCTTCCTCTCCTACCGTCTCAGCACAGTTTGGAGCAAGGTGACTAAAATTGGATCATGAAACAATATAACTGTGCACAGAGGCAGCTGGTGGCTTCCATCTCTGTGGGTTACTAAATCTGTTCTCTGTCTCAATTTTAACCTGAACTTTAAAGAAAAAATCCAAGTGACAAAACTTTGCTCCTCAATTAGATTGGGTCAAGTTCAGTCAAAAACCCACCTGACGGAAATAATACTATCACTATTCTGCTTTGGTTAGTCCATACATGGAGTACTGTGCACAGTTCTGGGCATCACATTTGAAAAAGGATATTGGAAAGTTGGAACATGTCTGGCAACCAAGATGTTAAAAGCTCTGGAAACCAAATCCTATGAGGAAAAGCTTAGGGGGCTAGATATGCTTAGGTTGAAGATTAAGTGGTGGTACAATAGGTGTTTTTAATTATCAGATGTGGTGTAGTGTAGAAGATGGAGCAAAACTGTTGTGCAGCTCAAGAGACTAGAATGCAAACCAATTACAAATGATTCCACCTCAGCATTTTGAAGAATATCCTGAAAGTGAGAGGTATTAAATAATGGAATGAACTGCCTAAGAATGTGGCAGATTCTTCGTCGCTGGAGGGCTTTAAACAAAGGTTGGAAGGTCATCTATCAGGAGTGCTTTAACTATAAACTCCTGCATACCAGAGGTTTGGCCTAGATGGCTTTGCAGTGCCTTCCAACTCTCTGATTCTATGATTCTAGGGAAGCCTGAGAAGGGGAAACGTCATCCCTGCTAGCCAAAAAGTCATCTTGGATAGTCAAAAAGTCTCAATGATGTAATCTGTGGACTCTGGGTCTACTACAATACTGGAGACATAGTATGTACCAGATTTTTTTTAACCGTTGGTGGCAACATGGCAACAGTGGCAGTTGATGATAATTACATTGTGCTCTTAAAACATTATATGCCACTTTGGAACCCATCCTGGAAGAAAGCTGGGATATAAATAACATAAAATAAATAATAAATACTCACTGAGGCAGAGTCACCAGAGATGGAATCAAGGGTCACCAGAGTCAGAGCCAACTTTACCTAGTGTGTAACATAGCCTATTTTCTATTAAAGTCTAGCTAGACATTATATCCCCTGTTCATGGGGTAGGCGCTAGGTGTGTGGTACCTCTGACTGAGACAGTAAGACCTCGTCTATGGAGCACTCATCTTTATGTGTGTTTACTTCATTGTAGCAGTATGTACAGTTGTGCTAGAAGGCATTGAAGTTTCAAGGGAGAGAAACTGTTCTCTAAACTGCAATTAATAACAGAATAATCAGGCTTTTAACACAGGAAGATCTTAATAGAATGGACTGGGGGAGGGTGCTATACTGTTTTAATTCTTGTTTTTAAGACCTTTTTATCTTTTTTAATTGCATTATTATGCCTCATTGAGCTGCTGCTTTAATTCTGCAGAACAGTTTAATTTTATTTAAATATGCACTGTTTATATGTTTTTAAATTGTATCAAGTTGTGAGCCACTTTGGGTCCCAGCTTTGAGAAAAAAGCAGGAAACAAACAAACATAATAGTAGTAGTAGTGGTAATAATAGTAATAATAATAATAGCAATCAATGATCAAGTCTGATTGTCATAAACCATCCATGATTGCAAATAGCATTGTGCTTTTGCATCTTCTCCAGGTGAGTGTATTGCTTAGTGACTTAAAAATAAATAGCCTGATATATAAGCAAAGGAATCTCCCCAAAAGGTAATATTACTGACAGCTCTGCTATAACTTTCAACCACTTAGCATAAGCCTGCACTGCTAAATCTCTCCGGGTAAACTATGCAGAAATGCAAAAACCCACAAAGGTATTAAGAGTGATTTTGATATAAATTCCAATTTTATTTTATGACCATTTTACAGCTGCTGGTACATAGCGACTCCCATAAACTTCCACAGAGAAGGCAAATGTTACTTTTTTTTTTCTTTCTGGAGGGTTTCAGTTAGTTAGTTTATTGTGACACGTTAGCAACATTTTCCCTGCACAGCAGATTCATAAGGGTTTTTTTTAATGTGACTTAAGCTAGCAGAAGACACATAAAAAGATGTGATTATGCTTTTTAAGTATTCATAAAATATGTTACATTCAATTTACACATCCACCTGGATTTCTGCCCATGACAGTTAGAACTCATAGAGGAGACTGTGAAGTACAGTATGTGAACATCTGCCTAGGGACTGTGCTGGGAATCGGATACAGTGATATGGTATGACATACAAAGTGCTAGGGATGTGTGAGAAATTCACTCCATCATGGTTTTCTTTAATGGATTTACCCAGTCCTCATCCCCCAGGCTGAATACAGAAACAGAAGCAATTTGCAGTATGAAATTCATAAAGAAATGGCCACAAATGTGATGATGGTGACCATATTGTTTAGCTTTAAAAGACAAATGAATAAATTCATGGAGGAGAAGGCTATCTAATGTTGCTGTTGTTGTTCTTATTGTTGTTGTTGTGTGCGTTCAGGTCATTTTCAATTTATGGAGACCCTAAAGCAAAACTATCACAGGGTTTTCTGGGACTGAGAGTGTGTGATGTGCCCAAGGTCAGCCAATGGATTTACATGGCTGAGTAAGGAATCAAACTCTGGTTTTCAGAGACGCAGTCCAATGCTCAAACCACTATACCACACAGTGACTAGTGAAGAGGAATTTCTTCCCCTCATAAACCCAGGAAAAATTAGAAGACCATGCTGGTGAATCATGCTTCCAACTTTCTTGAAAGAAATGTGTTTCTGGCTCACACTCTTGCCCTTTCCGCAATTCACCTTTTTGCAGAGCTGGGGTGCAGGGATAGCGTGAGCAGCATCTAGCAAGAGGTTCTCGCGTCCTGGTTCCTTTGGCACCGCCTGCTAGCATGAGAGCCCCTCCTCTTCCTTTGGCAGTACAGCCTGGGATTTTCCCAGGCTGAACTGGAGCAGGAAGCGTGATCACCACGGCTCCAGAGCTCTGCACGCATGGCAAGTGTGCGCAGGGCCGCGGAGCGACGTGCGATTGCCCACCATTTTCAGCTTGCAGCTGAAAATGAAATAGTGCGCAATTGGTGCCTGCCAGGCCCTGGAGCATCATGCAATTGTAAGTGTGTCACGTGGACTGCTCCTCGCAGTCATGTGATGCTCCAGGGACCCTTTTGCATGGCAAATGCCATGTGAAAAGGGCCTCTGACAGCTAGGCTGCTGCACAGAATGGCAGCCCTGAATCAGTTGTTCATGCACTGTAATTACAGTTTCCAAAAGGTCTGTGAAGCCCTCAAACCTTATGCATGTGCTGAGGCCATTTTTGACCAAACTATGCATTTAAGGTTGATGTTTTGGTTGTCTTTTAAGCCAGCCATTAGACTCACTGTTTATTCTTCTGTGCGAGTAACTTGTTATGTCAGAAAGCCCCTGCACCCCTCTGTTCCACTGAAGAACAAGACGTGGCAGATGTCATCCTCACCAGCTAGCTTGGTAGTTCCTGGCTGAATTTCCTATTAGCCATGGCAAATATCATTACACTGGGGCCTATAGCATCATGAGCCAAAGCCAAAACAAAACCTCTCCATTAGACAGGATAGGTGTATATTACTCTATTAGCATAGGCTGTGTGCCTCTGTATATCACTTCCTCAGTGTTTACTGCATTCATGTCGTGTTTGGGAGTTTTCAATTGGCATCTGGTTGGTCAATGTAGAAACAGAATGCTGAACTAGATTGTCCTTTAGTCCAATTCCACATGGTTCTTTCTGTTTCCTTAGGCTGTCCCTTCAGATTTTGGAGCTCACTTCATTTTTCAGAACTAGACCAAAACCTTCTCAAAAGCACCTCCTGAGGCTGCTACACCATTGCTTCCTGCAGAAGATGTAAAGAGTATTTACTAATTTTCTCATGCTCAGTGAGAAAGGATGTTTCAACAGGTTGAGACATCCCAAGGTGTGTGGGGGGGGGCAAGACCTGTCAGCTGCAATGCGATTTTTTTCACCTCTGTGTGAGAAGAAAAATAGCAATAGCAGCATAGCAATAGCATTTATTTCTATACCGCTTATCAACTAACTGTTATCTAAGCGGTTTACAATGTGTTTTTAACTAATTGCCCCCAACAAGCTAGGTACTCATTTTACCGACCTCCAGAAGGATGGAAGACTGAGTCAACTTTGGAAAGAGCAACACATTCTTCCAAAGTTTTGTTTGGGTTTGTGGCATGCAAAGAAAATGCATTTTGCACGAAATACAATGATATTTGTGTGAAAGAATAATCTTTTTGTGCAGAAAAAAGTGTTCCACACAGAAATGTTGTTTTCTGCACGCACAAACACACACACACAAAATGCTGTTTTAAATACCATGTTCTATGTAGTAAATTGGATTTTCTGCACATACTGTTTCCTACAGAGAAAATGCTGTTTCTGTCTAAAGGAAACCATGCTTGAATTTTGTAGAAAATAAGTCCCAAACTGCAAACAATTCTCCTCAGTTCAAGATTCTCATCATCAGTTTCCCAAAGTTTGAGAAACGTGTTATTTTTAAATAATCTTCGAATATTTTGGTTTTTTAAAATATTCTTTCTGTCCTTAATCTGTAAACATTTGGTCCACTCCTAGTACAACAGACACAGCAGAAAGCCAAGTTAAATGATTTTTCCCCCTACCGTACAATAGTTTTCACTTCAATAACCAGGTGAGGGAGAGAAAAACAAGACTGTAAGCATTATGTGTGAAGAGGGAGAAATCATTAGATTAAGGGCATGTACCTGGTCTCCAGTCCTTTCTTGGTATCACCATTAACTGCTTTTCTCCACTTAAACCATTAAACTTTACAACACTACCTCTTATGCACTAGCAATTAATTACACCAACGATAACCTATAAAATTAAATTTTGTTGCATGGAGCACACTGGAATGAAGATCTAACTAAAATGATGTGCCAACAATTAAAATGTTCCAATCCCTCAGGAAATACTGCTGTGGAATATGAATGTTTAGGGAGATAATAAGGAATAGTAAAGCCAGTGTTAAAAGAGTAATTTTGAATAATCGTCATATAAGACTATCACTTAGCCCTAATAGAGCACTTTTCCTCTTCCAAGTGCTTTACAAAAACACAGCCGCTAATTAAATCCATCAGCACTCCAGCAAGGAGAGATAGGTAGGGGAATATGTTAAAATGCTTCTGCCTCTTTTTTCCCTAGAGGATAAAACTGTATCAAGGAGTGTAAAACCATAGAGGAGATACAGATAACAGAACCAGTATTACTATATTCTATTCCAAAGATTCAAAAGCATTATGACAAGAGAGCCAGCTGGTGTAGCGTGAGTAATTGGCTTATTTAGAATCACAGAATCTTCAAAACCTAGACTTGGAAGAGCCCACAAGAGCCATCTAGTCCAATCCCTCACCATGCAGGAAATCTCAAGTGCAGCACACTCAAGAAACGCCCATCCAACCTCTGTTTAAGACCTCCAATTAAAGAGAATCCACATATGTACCCACCCGAGGCAGTCTATTCTACTATTGAATAGTTCTTACAGTAAATAAGTTCTTCCTGAAGTTTAGGTAGAATCTCTTTTCTTGTAATCTGAATCCGTTGGTTCATGTTCTAGTCTCTGGAGCAACAGAAAACGAGCTTGCTTCATCTTCTATATGACATGCCTTCAGATAGCTACAGAAGATTATCATGCTACCTTTCAGACCCTTTCCACAGCTTACTTGGTCCTAGCGGTGTCCCACAAGGATCTCAATAGAGACTCTCCTGGGAGGGGAGCATGACAGGTGCACTCTCCTCTGCACCGACTGCCTGTGGGAATGGAGGAGGCATGATGGCCACGCCTCTTGCTTCTGCTGTGCAGCTGGGCACTCTACCAGGCTGTGCTAGGGCAGGAAGCATAGCCATTGTGCTCCCTGACCCTCTGCACACCAGGTAAGTGTGGGAAGGCAGTGGGATGGCTGCATGATCGTCTGTCATTGATGAAGAGAATCCGTCAATGATTTGCAGCACAATTGTGATGTCTGGGGACAGGGGAATGACAGGACCCAGATGATATCATGCAGAAACATCATCCAGGTCCTGTCCTTCTCCTGTCTCCAGTGTGGGATGACAATGTCCTGCAGAAAGGGCCTCAGTCTTCCCTCATCCTCTCTGACAGGCCCTTTTCGCACATTACCTGTTTGCACTGCTGGGTTGCAGTCCTTGCGTGAGAAGCCTTGGAAGGAATGCTGTCACTTCCCTGCTGCTTTGGTTCCGCAGCTCCTTCCTTCTCGTGCGAGCGCCCCACCTCTTCCATTCGCAGTGCTGCCTGGGACCTCGCAGGCTGCACTGAGGAGAGGACGTGCGACTGTCCAGGCTCCTGAGGCACCGCACACCAGGTAAATGTGCGCGGGGCCCGGGAGCATTGCGCAACGGTGCACCATTTTTGACTTTAAGCTGAAAATGAAAAGATGCGTGCCCGCTCTGCATCTGGCCCTTCAGTGTCATGTAAATGTGAGTGCATTATGCAGACCGCTCCTCACATTTAAACGATGCTCAAGGGGCCCTCTCGCTTCCAAAATGCCATGAGAAAAGGGCCTGAGTCAGTCCTCATAAGGCTGGGTATCCAGATCTTTAATCGTCTTGATTACTCTTCTCTGGATACGTTCCAGCCTGTCGATATCCTTCTTGAACTATATTGCCCAGAAATGGACACAGATGGGGTCTTATCAAAGCAGAATAGAATAGCACTGTACTACTTCCCTTGATCTGCACACTGTGCTCCTGTTTATTCTGCATAGAATTCTATTGTAGGTCTTGAAAAGCTGCTTTTCAAAAAAGTAGTTACCCATTGTATCAACTGCTGAATGACAAGTCAGCCCCATTGCTCCAATGGATCTATTCTAGTTACAGCTTTGTTGTGGTTGTGTGACTTTCGTTAATTTTGGATTATGGCAACCCTAAGGCAACCCTATCATGGAGTTTTCTTGGCAGAATTTATTCAGAAAGTGTTTGCCTTTGTCTTCCTCTGAGGCTGAGAGTGTGTGACTTGCCCAAGGTCACCCAGCAATACCATGGCTAAACAGGGATACAAACCCTGGTCTCCCAGTGTCCTAGTCCGGGGGAAAAAACCTCTGAACATCGCAAGCCATTGTTCTGCAGTAGAAAACACATTATCCTTCTTTCTACCTTGTTGTTGTACAAGACAGTATGAGGTAACTGAATAAAGTGCAAGAGCCAGCACTTGACCATGTGATATTCCTCCTCGTCCATTAAGTGAGGTGACAGCTCTAAAACTATAGACTGACTTAGAACAGAGGTCTGTATCCTGTGTTTAGCCCCAGTTTGAGTAAACCCACTGAACCACTTGACTCACAATTCAACAACAGATTCAGGGGGGTCTACTCAGGTCAGAACTAATCAATAGGCCACAGTAACTCCACAAAACACACAGCATAAGATAATGAACATAAGGGGGATAATGCTGTTATCTTTTATGCCCCACTTAGTGTTAAAAGGAATTAATTACATCCCAATTGCAAATCATATTTATTGATCTGTTGTTGTTGTGTACCTTCTAGTCATTTCTGACTTATGATCACCCTAAGATTAACCTATCACAGCATTTCTGCGGCTGTAAGTATGTGACGTGTCCAGGGGTCAGCCAGTGGGTTTCCATGGCTAGGGCCATTTCCACACAACATCACTATAACACCATAGCAGCAGGTTGTTGCCAGTCCAGAAGCCACGCTTCCACACAACATTTTTACTATTCAGCTGCTATCCCATCTTCAATCATCGCCAAATTGCCATATTCTACTTCCAGAAAAAAAAAATTTAAGAGCTTCCTATAGCACTTCAATCCAGTCAGCCATCATAGTGCAGTACCTTTATAGTACTTGATAATGCTTCTTGTTATGGCAGATTTAGCAGTGGGTGGGCTGTGGGCATATCCAACCCATCACTCTCTCAGTGACTCCCATGGCATAGTAACTTCCCATCACCTCTCCCTGTTTATTTTAAATGTCTCCTTTGAATCAAAACTTTTAATTTTTTAAATACATTTTTAAACAGTAGAGGGAAAAAGTGCCATAGTGTACTGGCATATTGTGCTGTTACAACATTGCTGTGTTAGTACAGTTTCTAAAAAAAAAAAAAAATCACTGCACAATTGAGGTGGTAGGTCAAGGTGAAGGCGGGGCATGGAAGTGGCCAAAGATGCTGTAATGTGGAAGGAACACTGGTGGTCTATTTGCTTAAGAGGGAAGGGTGTGGAAAAGGGTGTTCTCTAACCCAATGGCATTGTGTGAATGGCAATGCTGCCATTATAACAGTATAACACTAATGGCCTGGGTAAGGAATCTAACCCTGGTCTCCAGGGCCGTAGGCCAATGCTCAAACCACTACACAATACTAGTTGTCTAGTACAGAGCAAATTATAAAACACAGACAGAGTGGCCCTCGTTTAGTCCCCATAAATCCAACCACATCAGTTCTTTGCATCTACCTTCAGGAAATCAGATTTGGTCCACATGGAAAACCTATTCAAACCATTAGTCTCTCTCTCTCTCAGTGCATATGTATATGTACAGTTGAGCACAGAAATCTAGGTGGCAGATAGAAGCCTACCGTACCCCTGCCAGGCTAGTTTAGGCAAGCAATTCTTCTAAGTGGAGGATCAGTTAAGCACACATGCCACCTCCTTCCGACACATGGTCTGAAATGGCTTTAGCACTGTTTTGAAGTTTCACTTCCACAGGCCAATTTTAATTGATCCTTTTCATAGAAAGAGATCACAGAAAGAGATCAAGCATGTTCCAGTTTCCACACAGAGCCTCAAAACTGTGAAATTATTCTGAAACCTTTGTCTCCCTCTCTTTAAAAGTCACCAGTATATCAATGATTTTGTACTTGTAAATGTGGCTGATGAAACCTTTTATGTTAATTCTGTCATTTAGCTAATTTGTAGTATTATAACTTACAGGGAATGCTTTAATCCCTTCCTCCTGTGTGATGCTTCATTGAATTGCCACATACCCAGGATCTAGTTTATTGAAATATAAAGAATCTCTCTCTCTCTCTGGGCGGGTGTATAGTGTATGTATACGTATGTGTGTTTATACATCTTTCAGACAAACAGAGAAAGAATTTACCTGGAGTGAAGTGTACAGGATTTAATTCTGAAGTTGGCAAGAAATCATTATTTGTGACTAAAAATATTGCCATAGAAATCATTTGCCAAGTAATGGAGTCTTCAAAGTTCCATTTACTTCGGGGGTCTGCTTGTATTTTGTAATATAATTCCTTGAGGAGGAAAATATTATATGAGAATAAAACATAACAACCAAATTACACAGCATTTGGAATGTTGGATTAAATGTAAAAAGTAGACTTATTTGACATCAAATTATTAAAGGTATCTATTAGATGGGAGAGAAAGATGCTTAAACACAATGTTGGAAGTCAGTGTATATAAATGTAAACAAGGTCAGTTTTCAAACTGACAAACTGAAACTTTATTTGCACAAAAATAATACTAAAAAGGCTGAACATTCCAGGACCCATTTTGAAGAAAATCATTCATTCCTAAGTCTCACAAACAGTGATGTAGACTCAGTCGATTGATTCAGATTCAAGTGGGATTTAAATCACTTCAGTGATTTGACTTGGACTCCACTCAGCTATAAATGATGCACTGACTCAACTCAACTCAACTCAAGACTTGTATGTTTAGTGACTGGCTTGCTGTCCTTGGTTCAGTAACATAACACATTCATCCAGAAACCTTACAACTTTGAACAATGCTTCCATCTCTTTTTGCCTACTGGTCACGTGACAATCTGTCTCAAGCCCAAAGTGTGGGCACATTTCTCAGAGGGGAACAGCAAACAGATTAGGCAATGGGTTTGAGGCAGGGTTGAGGTTTGTTCAGCAGCCTGTCCCTAACGTATAGTGGAGGAGACTTCTAAAACTTTTCCTACGAGCAGAAGGGCATGTTCCTCAGAAGACATGTTCCTCAGAGGGGAACAGCAAATGTGTTAGGCAATGGGCCTGAGGAGGAAAGATCCTTTCTTAGCTTTTGATGCTTTAGTAATGGGGAGTAGGAAGGATCCCATTCTCCACTTCCAAAGCCACAAATGCTTTTATGCCCATTCACACAAAATCTTCTAGCTTTGGGAGGGGGAGTAAGAAGGGGATCCTACTCCCCACTTCCGAAGCTGCAGATGGTAAAATTGCAAATGTAAAGAGCTGACTCTACTTAAATTGTTAAAAATGGCTTTATTCAATACTGTCCAGAAATTCTGGAATATAGGTTGGGCTATAAAGTTGGCTCCCAGACTTGAGACTTGACCTGAAAGTACCTTGCAAGGACTTGGGACTTGACTTGAGACTTGAAGGTACAGACTAGAGATTTGACATGAGACATCACTGCTTACAAATTAGCTGAAAGTTACCTGAAAGTCCAGGGACTAAGATCAGATTAGTACAAATCAAGCCAGTGATTTTTTTCCCTTCTTCTTTTATAACTGTACATTCTATGAGTGGTGATGTAGTCTAGGTCACATCTCTCAGTAATGTTGAATGTTCAGTCCATGGCGTGACTCCATCTCTAGTGATATTGCTCTAGTTGCTAAGAGGGACAACATCAGGCTTCTTCCACACAATGACGGACTTCCTGTATTTCTGAGCAGAATGAAATATTCAAAACTGCAGCAGCTTCCACATCACAGAGATCAGATGAAACCCCAATTCTGTCTGCCTAATGTACACTTTGAAGTTGTGTTTTCCAAATTGCGTTCCCTTGCATTCCCCATAGCAATCTAATTTCAAAGTCTCAAAGGCAGTTTTGACAGAGGTTCATGTTTGTGACGGTGTGGTGTTTCATGGGGAAAACTGGAAATCAATCTGAGCCATGTACAAACAAGAAAAGGACAAATCTGTATATTTTCTATCCATTTCATTCTCATGTATTCTGACCTATAATTCCATTATATTCCATATCTGCTTTAACTGCACATTTTAAAATAAAAGCCTTTCAAATACATATTTATAAACATATTTGAATATTTTTCTCATAAGTGTGGATTTTTCTCACACATTTCTTATATGTTTATTTGATAAGTGTATTTCTTAAAAAAATATGGATTCGAATGCATTTTATTGTGATTTGTTTAAACTTCTCAGAACTGCACCACAACGTTCAGAGAACTGATGGATAGCTGCATTTTGATCTACATAGTAGGGTGGTGCACCGGACCTCTCAGCCTAATGAGTGTGTAGAACCCATCGTCAGCCCTAATTTTGCCATTACAGAATTGTAGTGTTCAAGGGGACCTTGTAGGATATGTACTCCAATTTCATCCTCAATATAAGAAAATCCAGAATTAGAATCCCTAAAAGATAACTGTCCAGATACTGCTTGAAAACCTCCAGTGTAATAATGGCAAGTCTGCAATATCTCTGCAATAGGTCTTGGTTCCACAGTCAAACTTCTTTTTCCATCAAAGCATATATCCTAATATTCATCCAAAATATACCATCCTGTACCATGGACCATTAGAGCTTGTCCTTTCTTCTGGAAGAGCAAAGAATTAATCTTCGTATTATTGTGTATGAGAGATTTTCAGGTATTTGAAGAAACCTATCCAATTCCCTCACAGTCTTCTGTGCTCCATCTAAATTCAGATAAATGTATGGGAAATGTTCCTTCCACCTCTTCTCATAGGATTTGTCTTCCATACCCTTGACCATCTCTTATGTCATCCTCTGAACTTATTCTACTTGGGTTCTCATTAAGCAGGATTTTGTGTGTTGCTGTGGCTGAATTTTTGGATCCCAGCCTTGTCTAACTTGTTTAAGAAAGTTGTGAAGAAGACAGAAACTCCTACATACTTCTGCCAAGGTGAGAAAATGATATGACTTACTTTTCATTCCCATCTCACAGCAGCAGAATATCAGCTAGTTATATCGAGCATCTGTTTGCCATAAAATGGGGTATACCCTCAAGACACGCTCTCCATAAACACGGAACACCAGAAATACTGTTCATATTAAATTGGACCCCATGAATAATACAGAAGTCATGAATTTAAATTATTACTGGCATTTGGAGAAAATGCTAACATTTCAGCCATTAAATAACAACTTTGCTTTATTTCTGGAAACAGAAAGTTATTAAGTTGTAAATCAGATTGGTGCCTTGTCTCTTGAGGTATTCTTAGTTCTTGTACCATTCAAAAGTATCTCAGAAGCTCTGTGCTGAGCTATATTTTTTGCCTCTAGAGACTTGGTTCCTTCTCTCTTTTCTCTCTCTCTTTTTTTTTTTTTGGGTGTATGGAGAAAAGACAAATCCCCACATGTACCTTCCCAGCACTAATGCAGTATTATGAAGTCTATCTGTGGCTTCCTTAATTGCAAAGGGATAAAACTTAAATCAGGTAAGATACATTATTCACTTGAACCAGATAAATAACTAGGGTTGAGCCAAAACTACTCCTATTTTGCATGTGAACTTTTTCAGCACTCCTAAGTGGTTCTTCAGCACCCCTTGGAATCACATTTGCTGATAAGTTTAAGTTGTCCTTATTCTCAGCCACCCTCATTTGCCTTCACTGGTGTCATCTTGCAGCCAACTAAAGTTAGTTTGGGTCATGTAGTGTCATGTTTTCATCCCATTTGCTATGATAATCTGGGTGATTAAACAAGGACAGAGGGAGAGAGGGAGCAGTAACAAGAGGAAAACCATGGTACCAAAGGAAAAAAAAAACACCCAGGGAAAACAACTATTCTGAAGAGGTTTGTAAAAGTTAGGTAACAGTTGGAGAAACAGGTTGAATAAATTTGACTTGAAAATATGAAGCAAAGATATTTGGTGAACTCATTTAAGCTGTAGACCTAAGCTGAATATTTTCTAGTGAACATATTCAACATGCAAAATTGACTTTCTGCAACCTCAATACATTTTGTTAAAAACACTGCCCTTCATGTCTCATCTTGGATACTCACAGTCTACTCAACTGGTTGTCCATGGAGCAATAGCTGCTATAGTCAAAAAAGTTGTTATTGTAGCTATGCATTCTTTATTTCTTTTTTAAAAAATGCATTTATCAGATTTTCATTTTCTTTCCTTCTTTATATGCTTACCGGACGTGATCTTGCAAAATACATACTGTACGTTATTTATTTTATTTAGATCCTGCCTTCCTGCCAGCACAGACCTAGGGCATTTTACAACCAAACCAAAATCAAACTTGGACACACACACACACAGACATTACAACTCACTAACTATAGCTGAACATTAATTATGTCAAGTATAAAAATAATCTACTGTTCATTGCTCTGAGCAAGGGACATAAGAGAATAAAAAATACATGGCAATGAAATAAACATACACCTTATAGATAATTGCAAATTAGCATTCAAAAGCACTTTAAAAACAAATAATTGCAACAACCAGAAATCTTTAAAACAATGGGCTACATCCATGTCATATTCACTTCCTCTGCTCTGCCAAGAAAAATGAAGCCAATTTTTTTTCTTTGACACTATTTACATGTTACCCATGATCTGAGGGGGTTACTGATTCCTACATGGTGGGGGCAAGAATTAAATGATGTTGCCAATTGTTAGTGAGAAATGCACATTAGTCGATCTTTCTCCTGGAACATATCATGTAAAAGGGGAATAGAAAACTAGTCACCTGTGGTCCACATTTGGACTGCCACTCTGACCCATTGAAATTAGACCCATCCCTCCATAACACCCCTCTTATCCAGAGGAGAGAGGGCTGAGAGAGACCTTACTAATAACTGAACAACAAAAAGCAATCTCTCAATGCAGTGTTGGTGAAGAAGGACTGAAGACGCTCAGACTGAGATGCTGGGGGAGAGCTCTAGACAGCAATTTGACTGGGCAACAAATGATTTGAGGGATTGATTCTCATTCTCTGAACTCATGTGGCCTGCTGGTGGATCCCAGGGTTGGAGAATCCAGTCCTTGGTCCTTTCAAATTTCACCACCACTGATACAGACGTCATCCCAATTGTGAGGCAGATACTCACAGGTACACTGCCCCCATGCAACTCAGGGATATTTTTTTTGCTACTAAATAGTCTCTCTTCTACTGGATTTATGCCATTTAAAGTGGGCCACAAGGGAAGAACTTCTTCCTGTGCTTATTATGAATGAAACAATGAGTGAAGAGAAATGTATCAGGCCCACTCCCAAAATGTAATGTCTGAATTCATGCAGAATATTTCCAGCTGTGAAGCGTAGCAGAGCCTATTTTCTGGAATCCATCTAAAGCAGTGATTCCCAGCCTGGGGTATATGTACTCCCAGAGGTATGAACAAGGACATTTAGAAGTATGCAAAAAAAAAAAATGGCAGAAAAAGTATAATATAACCCATTCTCAGGGGGTTTGATATGGTTTTAGATTACCTCTGGCATTGGTTTTCCTGCCCTGGAACGTTAAGGGATGGAGAGAGATAAAGAAAAGAGTGGCACATAAGCCAAATTTCTGGCTGCTATTGGCCCACAAAAAAAAGGAGGGGGAGGTTTCTCTTCCATGCATATGCACGTACAGCTTTCTATTCAAGTTGCCACAATCCTAGCCCCATCCACATTACGTGGCTTCTCAAGTTTTGCATGCATGTACACACTTTTCTCTCTGTGATAATGGGGCTTCCCATTATCTAGACTTAGCTAAAGGGGGACACTTCCCTCTTCAGGTAAACCAAGGGTTAATAAGGTGTTGGGATTAGATTATATTTTAGTATGTGGTCAGCATCATAGGTCACAGGGTGAGACTTGACCAATCAAAAAGGAAAGAGGTGAGCATCTTCAGGATGCTTCCAGATGCTTCCAAGGAGAAGTTATAAAACTTCTTGCGAGGCCATGTGGCGGAGAGAGAACAAAGGGACAACAAAGAAACAACAAAGGAACTGCCAGTAGAAGGCTGCAGGCCGTAGGCCTCGCCTCCTGGAGTCTTCCTCGTAGAACATCTAAGTTATGAACATCTGTGAATACTAGAACTAGTTATCTAGTCGCGTTAGGGACTTCTCTGTTATTTTGTAGCTGGCTGATCTAAAGAATGTATCTGTGCTTTCATATCTGTTCTTTTTGTAACTACTTGTAACTAAGCGTGCCTGGGAGGGGGGAGCCTCCCATGTGTGTATTGTCTTGTTCATTTGCATGCCTTGAATAAATACTTTCTGTAAAAGACCCTGTTTCTCTCCTTCCCACGCCAACGCTAGATAGACTGGGGGAAAAGGGAGATCCTTAAGCTTAGAGATTGAAATGTAATGGACAGAGTCCCACTGTACTGTCCGAATGTCCAGAATTCAGTGGGTGGTGGCAGCAAAGATTAATTAACAGCTAAAATTAATAACAGGCTGGAATATACATCATAACAGGCTGGAATCTACATCTCCAGTATCACATGGTGACATCCCAGCCTCACACTCTTCTTCTTCCTTGCACCCCTCTCCATGAGGAGAAAGCATGCCCTGTAGAGGCATCTAGTTCTGCCCTCAATCTGTCAAAGGCAGGGATACACAGCACCAGTTGCTCCTCCTCATGACTTTGGCTGGGAGCAAACCAGATCCTGAGACCACAGACAGTGTCTTTGTGGGTAATGAGGTATGAGATGATGGAGAGGCCCAGGCAGGGTGGCTGGTTTGATACCTTGCCTTTCCTTCTGTGGGTGTGGAGGCATCTGGTGCAAGGACATCTCCTTAGAGCTCACAGAAGCTTTCTGATGGGGCTTTCTTTTCCCCTCAAAGAAAGGACATGGCAACAGAGGAGTACAATTTATAGAAATGGGCTGCCAAGGTATATGGAAATAGGGGGGAAAGGGGTTGGGAAACACTGGTCTAAGGCAACGGAATGTCATCCATTTCAGATGCATAGCAAGTTTGTGGTAGGAGCTTTAGACTCATGGTCATATAAGGAAGTGTGAATCTCCAAAGTTTAAGCTTCTTCAGGTTTTCATTTTCCCTGCATCAGGCTGCTTCTGAGTCAGACCTACATTGGACAGTGAGTTTTTTACTGGTATCCCCTACAACCTCCATACATATTTTCCTGAACATCATCCATATCGGATACATTTTTGCACACTTTTTCATGAGTGGACTTGGTTTATTTATATTCATTTCCACATTGATTAATGTGTGTTTGGGTGCATTCTTTAGATAGATACTTTCCTCTGCATAATTTTCAAATGAGTGCTTTTAAAAATCTCCTCATTTTGTTTTAAAAAGTACTGCAAGCTTGGAAAGAGATGTATTTCCATTGAAATTTAAGTTTCTGGGTGGTGCAAATTGGATAATTTAATTGCAGTTAATTTCTCATCTATCCTCATGGTCATACTTTGTCATATGTTACTTTGGAACGTACAAAATCTCAGTAACGGAGAGAAAGTTCAGACTTTGCTAGACAAACACTTCACCCTCTATTTTAAAATTTCACCTTGCCAACTTCAGTTTAGTGTGCATATATACTTTCTTTTATAGTGTGTGTGTGAGAGAGAGAGAGAGAGAAGAGAGAGAGAGAACGAGAGAACGAGAGAGAACGAGAGAGAACCATCCTTTGTAATGCCTCTTTTGGGGGAAATTATGAGACCTTTGTTCCAGGGGGTATTACTTTAACCAACCTACATACATACATACATACACTTCAGTCTTAGGCCAATTTTGTGTGTGCGTGTGTGTACACATATACATATATATACACACACACACACACACACACATACATACACACAAAAAATAATTTATGAACTTGTTTAATATATTTTCATCCAGTTTAAACTATTTCATTGTTTGAAATCTGGTTTGTTGTTATGTGCCTTCAAATTATGGTGACCTTAAGAGGACCCTAATATGAGATATTCTTGCCAAGTTTTGTTGAGAGGGGCTTTGCAATTCCTTCTTTTGAGATTGAGAGTGTGTGACTTGCCCAAGGTCATTTAGGGGGTTCCACGGCCTTGTGGTAATTTGGCCCTGGTCTCCTAGAGACCTAGGCCAACACTGAAATGAGAAAAACCTCACTGGCTCTCTTTAAACCTGGTATTGTTTTAATTTTTTTATAATGTTTTACCTGCAAACCAGACTGAAATCCCACAATAAAGAGTGGGATATAAATATTTTAATATCAATAAATAAACAAGTCCTCAGTTTGATTGGCAGCATGCCTGGTTCAACTTGTAGCAGAACATCTGGTGTACATTTTTGGGATTCCAAAATAGTTGCCCTCTTCTGGCTCTGTAAAGTTCCCAGCTGAAGAACTTCCAGTTTGAGAGAAACACGGTATGCCTCCTCCTTGGGATCTGCAAGATAGGGTCATATTTTGGGCACATTGAGCATCACTCTGATGCACTAGGTAAGTTTTCTTTGGCTATTAAAATAAATACCAGAAAAGAGTAAGAACTGGACATTCTTGACTTTGTGGGTCCCAATTTACTTAAGCAAAGCATAATCTATATTCTTCTTCTATTAGAACCTCTTACCATTTCAGGGAAGGACAAGGCATTTGCAGTGCTGCTGAACTTACGATTTTGGATTTTGTGACTTTTAGACATGTGATATTAGGTGCTTGTAATCTGGGATTTTAACTATGGCTGGAATCCAATTGGTTAGACCATACCTGAGTAAACCCATTGGATTGTTACCACAAAACGTGGGTGACTCAGGGTCCATTTGTGATGCCAGTACCTCCATTCAAAGGTGGGGAATTATTAGCTCAAATTAGGAGGCCTGCGAGAGGGAGGTAACCTAATGAGATCTTTGATACCAATGTTTACGGGCTCTTCTCCAGGGAAGAACCAGCCAGAGATTCAAAAGTAAACTAAAATGTGTTTGTTTGAGGAAGATTCAATCACTCACACACAAGAGCCAAACAGTCATGCACTAACACAAGGCTAAATGAAGGTAAAGGGAAGAAAGATTTTAAAATAGCGAGTGAAGATTTGATTATTCATGGATTATTTGCTGTCAGCTCTGCTGCTGCCCAATGACATTTTTAATAGGGACTGCAAGCCTCATGAGACGGAGAAACTGCGAACAAGGCTAGGAAGTCCCTGTTAAAAATGGTGTGGGGTAGCAGTGGAGGTGGCAGCCTTATGAACAAACCCTGATGCCTCAAAGGAATCCACAGTGGGTTGAATATGGTGATCATACTTTCTTTGTGTGTTAAATATGGTTTGGAAGGACCTAGAGATATTTACAGTTTTTCCACTTTCACGGGGATCCTGTGCCCCCAACTCTAGCAAATGTGGAGGGATGACTGTGTTTACCTATCCAGAAGAGTAGCAAAGATTCTGGGATGTGGCTTAGACTTGCATCTAAGGACAGTACAATCAGAAATTAGAGTGACAGAGTGACATTCAGCAACCAAGGTGAACAAGTTAGCTGAACAAAACTGGGGATTTTTATACACAATTTCTGTCTGGAGAGCATGGATGCAAATGGCTCTCTGGCCATGTACAAAATAAGTTCTGAATTGTAAAGTACAGTGAAACTGTACAGTTTTTACTGACTTTTTCTCATCTAAGAGAAAAATTGTATTCATTGTTGCCTGTGAGAACAAAATTTACATAGACTCAGATCTCTCCATGGAGAAAATCAGCAGCTTCAGCTGTTCCTACCACGGAAAGTTTTTTGTGGTACTGGCTTGTGAAGTAGTGGTTAAAGATGTGGGCCTATAAAAATGTGAACAGAAAGGCCATTCCACACTGCATTGACACTTTCTGCACCTTACCTTTTCGCAGCGCTAAGGGATGGGGATCATGCGAGCAGCCTCTTGCAAGAGGCTCTTGTGTCCCCGCTGCTTCAGCTCTGGCAGCCGCTGCTTACTGGCGAGCAGGCAGCATGAGGGCTCCTCCTCTTCCTTCTGCAGTGCAGCCTGGATTTTCCCAGGCTGTGCTGGGGCTGGAAGTGCAAGCGCAACGGCCCCAGAGACTCCGCACGCGTGGGGCCTTGGAGCAATGCGTGATCGCACACCATTTTTGGCTACAAGTCAAAAATGAAATAGTACGCGATCAGCGCCTGCCAGCCTCAGAAGTGTCACACAATTACGAGGACATCATGTGGACTGCTCCTCACAATTGCATGATGCTCCAGAGGCTCTTTTGCACGGCGAATGCAGTGCGAAAAGGGCCATTGTTATAGCGGTCTTATTCCACTTTCAACATCCTGCGGAATTCTGGAGTTTGTAGTTTACTGAGGCCAAAGACCTCTCTGGTTGAGAATTCCAAAAGCACCTCCCTAAACTGGAAATCCTAGGATTCCATAGGATATTGAAAGTGGAATAAAAGCATTATAACAGTGTAGTGCAGAGATGTCCTAAGTCCTGATCCTTGACACCAACATGGTGTAATAACCATATCTTCCAACTCTGAAGACCCTAGCACTCAAAGCCCTCTGCCTGCCAAGACAAAGCTCCCACTTTCCCTGCATTCACAGTTCATTCTGTGAATTTTATGAAGAAATCTGAAAATTCTGGAAACTTTTCATCCAACAGCAAACCGAACAAAATTCTTACCCATTCCTCCTCTTAGCTGATTTGTGACTTGCCTGAAGAGAATGATCAAATCAACAGCTTCATGCACCCATAAAAATGATCCCCACTGGAGTTGCATCAAAGTGTCGCTTTCTCATAGCTTGAGTTTGTTTGCCAATGCTGTGGAGACATGAATGATTTTGTTGTCTTTATTTGAGATGAAGAGGAATGAACTCTTTGGGGAACCCGGAATGCTTGGTGGTGCACTGAGATGAGATGTTACAATCAGTTCACTTGAAACCACAAGTCCTTCAGATAGTCTTCTTGTGAATGGGTTTCTGCATTTGTGAAGAAGTCTTAAGAAGGATGAATAGAAGATGAATAATGACTGAGCTCTTCTTTTATCATTTTAATAATCTTCTCTTGGGCACATCAGTGATGCATTCGAAAACTTCTCCCGCCCTCTTCCCCAAACCTTCAAATCAATGTATCCCATGCTGACTGGCATGAGATATGAAGACTGATACTACAAAGAGACACAGAGATATATAAAGGTCCCACAGCCTTCTCTAAATATGTTAAAATAGTCAACAAAAACATGGTAATTTCGATGCTGGCTCATTTGATCTAATATTAAATTAGCTGCTCTTGGGATATTCGTACTTCTTTCAGTCAGAACATATTTGTATGCGCATGTTTTTCTGCAGAGTTAATTACAAGTTACCTAACTTTTCTAGAAGTATTTCAAATAGAGTATGACTCAGGAACAAATTTGCTTTCAAAGCCATGTTGAACTCTGATCTTAGAAGGGTCTGGGGTGGATGACCAAGCTTAGATTCACAATGCCAGCAATTAGTTAGCAGCAACATCATTGAAGTGTTGTTGTTATTGTTGTTGTTTAAAGCATTGTATATGTGTGTGGCACAGAAAGCTTTTGGCACAGAGTTAGTGAACTAGACATTTGATTTAGTTATCATAAACTTGATTTAATTGTTAATATCTACATGTAAGATGTTTGTTCTATATGATTTTTTCTAAAGAGTATGATGATAAAATATTGGCAATGGTATGAGTGGGAAACTGTGGGAATGCAAGGGGCCTAATTAGCCCCTAGGAAATCTTGGTGGGCTCCATCCCACCATAACCCCTACAAAAAAAAAATTAATTTTTGTCCCCAAATATACTCTAGGAGGCCAGAGGACATTTTGTTGTCACCATCATCATAATCATCATCGTCATCATCTTCACCACATTTATTTCCTACCTGCCTCTCCCCATGGATCAAGGCAGGAAACAACAACGGATTAACACACAACATGTATCAACTAAAAACAGAACATCAATTAAAAAAAACAACAGTTAAAATGCATAATATCAATTAAAAAACAAATAATACAGATACCTAATTAAAACAGTCAATATATATTTAAAATTCATAGTTAAAATTCACAGTTTAAAATCATTTGGATATGCTTGCTGGAATAGACTGATCTTTAATGCTGTTTTAAATTTGGACAATTATTCAGCTGTGGAATCTCTTCTGGCAGGTCATTCCACAGTCTAAGGGTGGCTAAAGGAAAAAAAAATCTTCCAGGTGACTGTTGCCAGCCTAATCCTGGCCGTTTGAAACAAATATGCTCCAGAGAACATGAGGCCCTTTTTGCATGTCGTTTCTCATGCGAAAGGGCCTCCGGAGCATCACGCAATTGCGAGGACCGTTTCACTTGATGTCCTTGCAATCGCATGACACTGCTGGGGCCTGTAGGCGCCGCTTGCGCAACATAATGATGTGCAATTGTGTGTCGCTCCGGGGCCCCACATGCACTTACCTTGAGTGCGGAGGCTCTGGAGATGCAGCCCTCACGCTTCCTCTCCCAGTGCAGCCTGGGAAAGTACCCAACTGCACTGCAGAAGGAAGGAAGAGGCAGAGCCCTCACACTTCCCACTGGCCAGCAGGGAGCTGCTGCAGAGAGGCTGCTTGCATGATCCCCGCGTGCCCATGCCGGAATCAGGTGAGCTGCAGAAAGGGCCTGAGTGTGTCACACTTTGCACCGCCTGGGCCTAAAAGGCAATTTTAAATCTATGAGAGGCCTTTTTTAAACACAGCAAATGAACATGAAGTGACCTCTGGCTCATTTCCCATTGCAAAAAAGGCCTCCCTGAATTTTGAAATTTTGCCTATTTTTAAACATATTTGTTAGATTTTGTTTCAGTGACCCTCCTGCTCTTTTGCATAACAAGGTGGGAACTCCAAATCTTGGTTACAATAAACAGAGTGTAGTTTTAGCTCTGGCTGTGCAAATATCTGCCTCCTAGGACTTTTTTTTTTCTTTTTTTATTTTGTTATTTATCACAGTGAACAAGTACAACAAAGTGATACAAGCAGAAAAGAAGCAAAAAGTGAAAATTAAAGGAAAGGCAAACACAAAACCAAAACAAGAACTACACAGTCAACCAACCAGCACAAGCATTGATTTCAAACTTGGTTCCATAGAAAAATTATTGCACAGAATCCCTTTAATGGCAGAATCATCTTAAAGAGATCTGACGGTGGACAACGATTCTTATTCAGTTAGCAATGAAATGTATCTTTTCAAAGTTCCCCTCTAGCCAATGGCATAATACAAGTCAGTTTTTCCACAAGAGCAATTCCCCACACATTGTTCAATCTGGACTGAAATGAAAAATCTTTCAGGGTCTTCCATGTCCTTGACTCCTAGGACTTCTTGGTTTGTTTCTATCCTTAGATAGGACTGCTAAACCTTACCATGCCTCATTGAATTATTTCTAACCGGTAAATCTCCCACCAACCATGTTGAATCACAGGAATAACTTTTGTGTTTATGCTGAAGAGTCTTATTCCATAGCAAAGACCATGGGGCAAAGAAACACCAGGAACATCTAAATTCATAAGCTCCATCCCAGACACAACCATGAAAGAAATCATCTTCCTAGGTTAGCTAGCAATCAGGATTCCCAGAGGAGTATGTTTTCTCGAAACCAGGCTAGCCGAGATAAAACAAAATTGTCATATCTCTTTGCTGAAGGTGTGGGAGGAAGCAAATCAAATCAAATAGCATTTACAACTACATGTAGTAACTTGAATTTAAAACAAGATATGTATTATTCAACTCATTCTAAGTATGGCACAGTAAATTTTTCATGAAGGTTAAGGAAAAAAAACTGACAGCAGTATCATTTAGGCTGAGTGGGTTTGATGATATACTTGAAAGTGAGGGATTAAACAGAAGTTTTTCTTTTTTAATAATATGACAAGGCTTAGATAGCATCACATTTGGCAAAAAGCTTTATTGGTTTATGGATCAGGGTTTTCTTCTTTTTTGAAAAAAAAAATACATTTTCCCCTACAAACTAATAAAATTCATGTAGCTGTCAGCTTGGATTTGATCTCTGTTTTGTTTTGCCTTAACAACATAATCTCAGTCGATCAGAGTTATTAGAACACTGCAAGAAAGGGGAGTTATAAATGAAAAGCTCTTTCTTTTTCTGCCAAATGTTGGGATTGGGTGCCAAATTTGAAGGAACAATCCCTGGATTATCCAAATATCTTCAGAGGAAGCTTCCTGTCACACATTTTTACATACCTGTGAGCCTTTTGTAATTTTCATCAGCAAGCGATGGAAGCTCGCAAGACTGCAAGGTTGAACTCATATCACAGACCAAGATCAGTGTTGTAGCATTTGTCTGGCCAATGGCTACCCCAAGAAGAATCTTTCGAAACTGTAGATTGACAAGAGTGCTGAGATTTCAGTGGGAGAACTTTCTTTGTAAAGTTTGTTATAGTTAGATACTAAGGCAGACCTTGGAAATGTTAATGAAAATGCATATCGCATTAGCATTACTTGAACAAGCATCTCTCCATTTATTTGCTTGCCCAAAGTTAAGGTCTGTTGGAGAAGCCCTCCTACGCATCCCATCGGTCAGGGAAAGACACTATGAGAGGGGCCCAAAAGAAGGTCTTCCATGTTGTGGTTACGGAACACCCTCCCCTTGAAGACTCAATTGGGCAAACTGTTATTCTGTAGCCCATTGGAAATATGGTTGTCCACTTGAGGTATTGTAAGATCTGATACTTTAGCAGTATATGTCATTATGTTAATTTGTAAGTATTATATTTTTATTTATATGATGTCCCTTGGTATTAGTTTTTAACTTGATACATATATTTGTGTTTATTTTTAATATATCCCCTGCGGAAGGCCAATCAGTTTTTGTACAGGCTGAAATGCACTGTGCTTTTTCAAGAATAAATTTGGACCATCTATAAGCATGTGTGCCCCAGTCTCCTTTGTTCTACTAATTCACTATATGTGTTTTCCAGTACCTTTTTCCTGCTCCTACTTTGGTTGTACCCTGACCTGAGATCCTTCGATAAGAGGGTAGAATATAAATATTTAAATAAATACATTAAATGAGTAAATACTCATTATTTTTTTTAAAAAATTATAATATGTCAATTCTTATCTCTAATCATAACATAGGTCCTTTTTGCATGGCATTTTCCATGCAAAAGGGCCCCTCTAGCATCGCACAAATGTGAGGAATGGTCCACACAACGCACTCACATTTGCACAATGCTCCAGGGCCTGGCAGACACTTCTCACACACTTTTTCATTTTCAGCTTTAAGCCGAAAATGGTGCACGGGCGCACATTGCTCACAGGCCCCGTGCAGAATTACCTTGCATGCGGAGCCTCGGGAGGTGGGCCGGTTGCGCTTGCTGTCTCAGTGCAACCTGGGAAGGTCCCAGGCTGCACTGCGAAAGGAAGAGGTGGGGCTCTTGAGTGAACAGGAAGTTCGTGTGGAGCTGAAGAAACCTGGACACGAGGACCTCTCACAAGAGGCTGCTCATGCAAGCACTGCACCCCAGTGCCGAGAAAAGGTAGGATGCGGAAAGGACCATAGTTAAAATCTGGTCAACTAGTCCCAACCACATTCAGTCAAATGTTGAATGATAGTCAACATGTAGATCAATCAAACTGACACAATGGCTCTATGCTTGACATGACTAAGGCATAATCTAATATATAAAAGTCAAAGTTTGTCTGTTGGTCTGTGTCAGGCAAAGACCTCATATGTAGCAGGCAAAGATCTCATGATTGGCTGCCTAAGAAGATTGTATGGAATCCTGGGGTTTGCAGTTTAGGGAAGGGCCTTTAGAATTCTCAGCCAGAGAACTCTTGGGCCTCAGTCAACTGTGTCTGTCTGGAATAGGCCAGTTGCTATGGAAACAGAGCCTAGCAGCAAGGAGGAGGACAGTGTATTCCCTCAGGAACTCAACCTCTGTATGTTAATAACTCTGAATACAGATTGGATTGGGGAATATGGGGAAAAGTTACAGGTACTGGACAAGACAGTTTGGGGAATTAGAGACACAGGATCTCAAATCTTTGTATCAAGTATTACCTATGAGAAAATAAAATCCTGGGCAACACTGGGTATATACACTAGTAACACTATACAAGTATAGCCCTATGATTTCCATCTAACTGCTGTGGCTATATCCTATGGAATGCTGGGATTTTGTAATCTGGTGAGGTACAACAGGTCTCTGGCAAGGGATTTTGAGTACCTTTCCCTAAACTACAAATCCAAAGATCCCACAGGATGTAGCCATGGCAATTAAAGCAGAACCATAGAACTATAATAGTGTTGTGTGAAAACACCCAAACAATTTTTTTGTAGGTTGCTGCGGGTTTCTTTTTTATTTATTATTTATTTGTATCCCACCTCTCCATATGGATCGAGGCGGCGAACAACTTACAAATAGCATATATTTCAAAAAATAAAGTCAGCTTTTTGAAATAATGAATGAACCTCATATATCAAAAACTATGAAGCAGAAGAATTGTTAAAACTCAAAAAGAGACATTGTTATTCCCTCATTGCTCCCCTCAACCAGCATACTAAAGTAATATTCTTACATTACGTTATTATTTAGAATAGTTATTACAGCTGAGCAGAATTAAAATTAGAGCAGAATTAAAACAATACAATTTGAACAATAATTGATTACGTTAAAATTTTCTACGAACATCAGACATAAAATGTAACAAGATAGCCTTAACATTTGAATTTTAAATGGAGATTAAAAAACATAATTTCTAAATTTATAAAACTTTGAAATCTGATACGTGTATGTGTGTGTGTATGTGTATGCATGTATACATCTATTTTTTAGTCCGACCTAGCAAATAATTAATCTAAAAAGCGAAATACAGTAATAAGATACAATACAATAATAAGAACCCTGGAAGACACAATTTTTAAAAAATACTAAATTACAAGGTAGAAATGTTAAAACCTGAATATAAAATATTTTACGTTTTGAATATGAATATGAAATATATGAATCAAATTAGTATGATAAAAACAGAGCATAGTATCATGATATCATTTGTGCTAAGGTAACATCCTATGCCGACAGGTAATAGCTGCCGAGCAAAAGGTCGCTACCTTAGCTGTAATTTCAGGGGACTGGTCTGCCAAAAGGTAATCGATATAAAATGCATCTGATCTCCCTGGTATACCTTGTAAAATTGGAGTAATAAAGTGGCATCGAAGATTTCAATAAAAAGAACAATACGATAAAACATGTCCCATCTTTTCTATCTTCTCCTCCTACATCATTATTTTGAAGCTCTGGGGGGATTAACATTTATTTACCTATTCATTTTATTTATATCTACCCCAAGGTATCTCACAATATAGGTCAAAACCAAATGCAATAAACATCAGAAGACTTATTATTGAACCATTTGGTGTAGGTATGCGTCAAGTCTACAAATGAACACATACAGCTTTATTGGTGAGCAAGTATTGTTTCTTTTACTGGGTTGATGGCACCCTGATCTCTCCAACTGTCCTTATTTGATGGGAACAATCCCAGTTAATCTTCTACTGTCCCACTTTTTCAGCTGCTTTAAAAATGTCCCAGTTTCTCTCTCTTCCTCCTCCCACTTTCCCTTTTTGTCCTCAGCCTACTTCCATTTACTGCAAACTGCAAACTTTGTCCTCAGATTACTTCAATTTTCTGCAAATTGCTTACTGCATATGAGTTCAAAGTACAAAAGCAGTTTGTACTCAGTTGACTCAGTAAAGTGGAGAGGAAAAGAAAGGATGGCATCTTGCTCTTCTTTGTAGACCGAGGCAGAAGCAATCTGCTGCAGTCTCTCTCAGCTCTCCCAGAGGACCTTCTCTTCCATCGCTCCCAAGTTATGGAGTGGCCTGCCGGAGAAGACCTGGCATATTACCAGTCTTGACTGCTTTAAAAAAGCAGTCAAGACGGTTCTCTTCCGACAAGCCTTCCCAGACTAGTACTCCACCGCCTCCCACCAACTGTTCTCCTGTTCTTTAATAGTTAGTTGATTGTAGTTAATGAATTTTAGGGGGTTAGTTTTAGATGGGTTGATGGGTGGGGAGGATTGGTTATGTTTTAATGCTTTTAATGTATTTAATGTATTGTTGTAGTACCACCTCGATCCATGGAGAGAGGCAGAATTTTTAAATTATTATTATTATTATTATTATTATTATTATTATTACTACTACTACTACTACTACTACTACTACTTATTTGTGTTCTTCCTCGTTAATATTTTTTGCCATCTGAACCACACTCTGAAGTTGCTTGGCAACATGTGTACCAGATTTCATCTATGAAATGTTAGTTGCTATATAGATGGGTCTTTGATCTGATCCAGCAGGGATTATATTCTTAATTGGGAAGGGAGTCAGGTCCTCCTTTTCACTGCCTATGAACAAAATGGAGAATTTATTTCAGGTCATTTTCCACAAGGCTAATTGGAACACTGGATCTATTTCCATGTATTTAAACTCCTATATTGCCAGCGTTAAGCAACAAGTTCCACCTGGACATGATCTATCTCTTATTTGGGTACTGTGTTTGGAGGCAACCTTTCAATATGTCATTTGATTTTGCTTTAGAGGTCCAGCTTCTGTTAATGCCAGTGTGGAGAGTGGACTCAGCTTAAAAATTCAGGGCCACGCTTTGAGCGACATGGGACAATATTAGAAGGAATAGCTGGAAGAATGTATTTTCATTACAAGAAGCTGAAAGGGTGAATTTTGAATAATATATGTCTAGATTTCTGAAGACTTAGCTTTATTCTGGATTGATTTCCTGAGGGCTCAAATTAATTCTTCCTAGGATTGTTGCTCAGGCTCAACTCCGTTTTCGTCAAGTGTTGAAGGAACTGCCATTGTACTCTCTTTGTTTCTCTTGAAAGCAGAATTTCTTCTGAAGTGAAAAAGAGAAGCCGCTGTGACCCCTTACACCTTGACCCATATAGCTGACAAGTTCTCTCAGGGGCCCTGTGTGTGGAATAATGGTGGGACTTTTCTTGTGGTTCCTAAGGGTTGGGTGATTCGATAAAGACCCTCATACCATTGAACTTATTTAGGCTGTGCTCATTAACTATCAGATTTGCTCTCTTTTAATATTTGATTCTTCACGTCAGCAGTGTTTTCCTCTTCAGGCCTACTGAGATATTTTAAATATTCTTTTTCTCTCCTGGTTTGACCTCAATGCAGTGAGGGGGAAAAATACTTCTGTATCCCATCATCCCTTGTGAGGAGCAGGAGGCATAGAATATGTTGTGCTTGAAATGGAGACTCAAGGGGAATTTCTGCACAACAGAATGGTTGAGCACTCTTTCTCTTTTCCCAGGGAATTCTGCCTCTATGGAGAGTGGATAGGTATCTCTTGACATAATTTTCTGAGTGCTTCACCAAATTACAGTCCTCCAGACACTGTGGCAAAACAGCCGTGACTGTTAAATTGCTGTGAAAAAAAGATGTACAGATTCTGCCAAGTTTCCTGCAGACTACCTGGGCAGATTTGCAGAGGAGATTACGACGGTGGCTGTGGATTATGATTCTTCTTGAAGAAGAAGATGAGGAGGAGAGACACCGTGCAAAAAGCTGTCCCTGTTCTAATAGTCATCTTAATTCTTTTTGAATCAGAGCTGGCCATACAAGCAGGCAGAGTGAGGCCGCTGCTTCAGGGACCAAGTTTTGAGTATCATGAGGGGAAAAAGAAGGAGAAAATGGTTAGTTATTGGTTTGATTCATGATGGTTAGTTCCAGTTAGAAAAGACCCATTGAATAAAATGTTGAATGGTGAGTCAATATGCAGGCAAATCTCATTGATGTAATCTTTTACTCTAGTTAGGACCAAGAATATGATTCAATCACTATTGATTTGTTCCTTTGGGCCAAGATCATCTTGGGATATTACACCCAATAACACTTGGTTATATTGGTAATTGTATCAATTTGTTTTACTCCATACACTTCAATACTCCCTTATATAAGCCATTTCTCCATATCTTCCTAGCATAGGATGTGGAGGCAACATGCAGGAATAAAGAGTTGGTCTAATGTTGATCATTTAAAATTAGGCCTCTGGGTTGGAAAATTCTAGCATTTTTCTCCCACATCTCCCCCCGCTTCTTGTTCTAGGACAAATGGGGCTTAGTTAGCATAGGGTTAATTTTCCTTTACACGTAAAATTCCTAAAGTCTGAACTGTTGCTCTGTGTTATTTAAAATGATTGGCTATGGTATCCAGACCATGTGACCCAGAATACACCCTGGAGTCTGTCATTGGCCTTCCAAGACCACACCTCTCTCTCTTTTTCCCCCTTTGCAATCTTATTTCCAGCACCTTCTCTATACTATGCTAGCCTCTCCACCAAGAAGTTGGTGAGTTAATAATGAAGCTACTATCTTCTCTAATCCTTTTATTAGTTAGTTAGGATCTAGTTTCTGCAGTGCATATATGAATTTTAAAATCAGTAAATCTTTTAAATTTGGAACCTGAAACTACCTGCCTTGTTTTGCTTTCAAAGTCAGTCCTCTTTCAGGGAAGCCACACAGAGACTGAGACGTGCTTTTTCTGTAACTCTGCTAAAAGAAGGTTAATTCCTAACAGCTTTAGCTTTCATAGAATTTGCCAAAGGGCTAACACCCTGAGAAACTCTAACTTGCAATACTCTGCATAACTCTGAGGATCTAGGAGACCTTCTGATTCTGAATACTTATTTATTCAGTTCCTCCAGTAGCATACATGACTGTCCCTTTCCCCATGGTATCCTCACAATAACCTTGTAGGGTAGGTCAGAGTGAGAAAGAGGGACACACAGTGACTCTCCTGACTCAGTGAGCACTCAAACTTGATTCTCCCATGCCCCAAAGCAACACTAAGAAGACTATAGCACACTGACCATCACACTGCACTTTGCAATTAGGGCAGTTGCTAGCAGTGCTACTGGTGACTGCACTGAATATATAGCTTTTTAACAATAGCAACATCTTGTGTGTGTTCTGACATGATCTGCCTCAAGGGGGCATTGGCTACTTCCGGAGCATTAATCTTGGTGAAATGGTCCATAAGATCTGTTCAGCATGTGCATTACTGTGGGTCGAAAAACTGTCCTGTTTCATAAAGCTGGAGTTTAGAACCTTCCAACCCTTCCATTTAATTCTCTCTTTCTACTGAAGATAAGTAAGATGAATTGCCTGTTTCGTAGCTGGTTTATTAGCTTCCCTGCTGACAAGATCCTTCATCATCCTGCTCCCCCAGTTCACCCATGCTTCACAACTCACAGGGAAGTGGGAACTGCTTTTGGAAGCCATGAATGAAATCTAAGTGCCCATTTCTTTTGAAGTCAAACCCTTCAACTTTTTTATTTTAAACCTCATTTGCCTTTGACTAAAAACTGCAGCACTAGCTCTCATCTGCACACTCATCAGACGGATTGTGAGATGTCAATCCACTTTCAGGTACACTTTTTTAATTATGTTAGTAGCACTGCTAATATTTCCTAATCTACCCTTGGGAGTTCAGTGGGGCAGGGGGGAGCAAAATAATTTAGGCCCAGAGATTTATTATGGTTACAAATCTTTATTTCATAGCAGTGGGTAGAATCATGGACACACAGATGAATCCTAGATTTCATAGAATCATAGAAGCATAGAAATGTAGAGTTGGAAGAGACCCCAGGGGCCACCCAGTCCAACCCCCTGCCATGCAGGAACACCCTCAAATCAATCCCGACAGATGGTCATCAAGCCTCTGCTTAAAAACCTCCAAGGAAGGAGACTCCACTACACTCCAAGGCAGCAGATTCCATTGCCGGACAGCCCTGACCGTTAGGAAGTTCTTCCTGAGGTTCAGGTGGAATCTCCTTTCCTGCAGCTTGAATCGATTGCTCCTTGTCCTGGTCTCTGGAGCAGCAGAAAACAAGCCCCCTCCTTCCTTTGCGTGGCATCCCTTCAAATATTTAAACATGGCTATCATGTCCCCTCTTAACCTCCTCTTCTGCAGACTAAACATACCCACCTCAGTTCTGTTACATATTGTGCGGGAAATTATTGGCAGCTTTTAGCCCCTACTTTTCAGTTTGAAGTGATATTCGCTAACATCTAGGGACGTTGAAAGAATTAGCTGGACCTGAATCCTCAGATAAACCCATCTGAATTGTATCTTCTGGACTTCCATTCATCTTACTAACTTTTATTTGTTTTATTTTTCCTGTCTCTTATCCCATTCTTTTGAACAAAGGCATGGCAGACATTAGTAATGGGATGAATATGAGAAATCTGACACCCTTCAGAACCATACAAGGCTATCAGAAAGTGAGGTGAGAAAGCTTGGATAGAGAGAGATTATGGGTGGAAAGGGTGATAGTCACCAGTCTTGAAGAAAGAGGTCACAGTAGAGGGGCTCAGATAGCATCTGAGGGTAGCACAGAGGAATGGCAGTCTAGGGCACTATGTATTATAAGTGACTGGGGTTGAAGCTGGGGTTTTTGTACTTTATTTCACACCCTGAAGGGATGCATTGACAAAACTGTAATGGCTTTCCCATGGGACTGGCAGTGGGGGTCCAGAATAGGCTGATTACTGAACTCTGGAGTGACAAAACATTGATGGGACTCATGACAATCTCTTAATGTTCAGTCAGGTAGGGTATATAGGGAAGATCTCCATAGGATAAGATTGAGAGATTGTCTCTAATTACTCACCAACTTGAGCAGTTCATCTTTCATTGTATTCAAAAATGCCAAGAACCTGAAGCAGTGTAGGGATTAGCACAAGCCTGTCAGCATCAGGGTTTTCTGCATAATCCTATCTGAACTTTCATTACCCTGAATGTGTTTCCAATCAGTGTTACCCCAATGGTATTCTCTGGTCATTAATAGGTTCAATTTATGAAAATTGCATATCTTATAGGAGGGGTGGTAGGGTATGATAACACTGTATTGGCAAAAGAGAATGGCAGAGACAGATGAATTGGATTGGAGGAAATAGGATCCTGCCTATGAACCTTTACAGACAAATTCTGAGTCTACTACTTTTTCTTTTTGAAATGACAGGAAGAGGGGAGGAAATAGTAGGCATTGTCTTTCACCAAAAGGAAGAGCTATGAAGACTTCTTACGCAGGGAGAGATTTTGTGGGGGCCATGATTTATAATTTATTATTTATTTATTAAAATATTTTTATCTCACACTTTTATCCTAAGATCTCAGGGTGGCAAAGAGCTAAATTAATAATGGAAAGATTCTAGTTAAAGTCAATAAATAATTTAAACATGATAAAAAGAGATTAAGCCATTCAAACAAGCTAAAACCACTTAAAAAGACTAAAAGAATTTGAAATAAAATATATCCTAAAAATAAATCAGCCCCCAAAGGCTTTAATAAAAAGCTTGTCTTCACCTGCCACTGAAATAAAACTAATGTTGGTACCAGTTGGGTCTCCTAAGGAAGGCCATTCCATGGGTAGTTCCCACAACTGAGAAGGCCCTCATATGTCTTCCTACAATGTATTGCTCCCATTAATGAGACACAGGAGAGGGTCCCTATGGCAGATCTTAATTCTCAGGCAGGCATATATAGACAGAGGCACTTCTTTATGTATCAAGGTCCCAAGCTGATAATAATCCAACCTGTCTCTTGATTTCTTCCTAAGTCCTTCTGGGTATTCCCTTCTCTGCAGAGAACAGCAAGGGAGAAGTGGAGCCACAACTGCAAAAGCTACTTTCATCATAGCATCCCTGGTAGTTTGGATTCCCAGTCCATAGATGGGGCCCAACCTACATGTACATAGCAGATTTTTCTTTACAAGTGTTTATCCTTAGTGTATGTAGCCAGTGAAGGCCAGTGATGGCAGACATGGAGAGAGGCGTCATTACTTTGATCACCCTTCTATGACCTTACAAGCATATAGAAGAGAATGCCCAAAGAAAGGTATATCCACATGCAATACAATTGCAACAATTTGAAACCAGTTTAATTGCCATACTCTCATTCGATGAAATCCTGTGATTTGTAGCTTGGTGGGTTACTTAGAATTTTCTACTGCACTTTCTTGAACTACAGTATTAGAACCTTCTGGCTGGGAATTCTAAATCCTTACCTAAAGTACCAATTTTATGATTCTGTAGAATGGAGCCATGGCAGTTAAAGTGGTATCAAAGTATATAATTAGGGACTGTGAATACACTGAAAAACTTTGTTCTCAATTCACTCTCTGGTTAGACCTCTGGCCTCCTGCTTTCCAGTTGAAAGTTGCCTACACCCTAACTCCAAAAGTCTAGCAAGTAATTTTGTCCAAAGTTGCACAGTGAGCTTCCTAACTGACAGGGGATATGAGTATCAGTCCCTTTGGGGGACTAATTACTAATTACATTGACTCCCTGGATATTTGCTACACAGCATTTAAGAGACCCACTATAACACCCAAGCTTTCAGAAGTTATTAATAGGAAATCCATAGAGGGTTATGTGGTGAAAGGAGCAGTGGAAAGAACCAAAGAGAACAAGTAGAGTAGAGGACTAAGCAAGATGATAAATGGAAGCAGTGGCAAGCTGGATATGAAACAAACAGAAAGAGAAGAAGCCTATTGGAGTGAGGGATGAGATCAGATG
Organism: Ctenosaura bakeri; assembly: GCA_948474755.1. Taxonomy (NCBI): domain Eukaryota; kingdom Metazoa; phylum Chordata; class Lepidosauria; order Squamata; family Iguanidae; genus Ctenosaura; species Ctenosaura bakeri. The sequence continues at coordinate 189,406 of CAOLHI010001994.1, read as the reverse complement.
GGGTAAAGAAACCAAGTGATCAATTGTAGAGACAGAATGTGAAAAAAATGAGGAAAAAGATCAAGCCAATGAAAGAGAATGGAGAAAGACAGCATTCCACCAATAGGAATACATTCCTTTCCAATCAGAAGTTGACTGGTTTTATGGAAAGGGGAAGCCCCTGAAAATTAAAAGTAAAATCTAAAGATTTAGGCCATTTCTGCACTACACTGTTATAATGCTATTATTCCACTTTCAACATCCTATGGAGTCCTGGGATTTGCAATTTAGAGAGGGGTATTTAGAATTCTCAGCCGGAGAGTTCTGTGGCCTCAGGAAACTACAAACCTCAGAATTCCACCTGATGTTGAAAGTGGAATAATAGCACTGTAACAGTATAGCGTGGAAAGGCCCTTAGTGTAGAAAGGAAAATGTGCTATCTGCTTTAGGCTGTCTCTCAGATAGTCAAAAGGGTAGCTGAAATAACTTAGCAATTATCCAGTTTGGGGGCTGCATTAGTTTTCTCCTTAAAAAAAAAATTGTCTACAATGTCCTCAGTTCAATTGATTGGTCCCTACTAGAGCAGATCCATTTAATCTATTGCTGACTGGTGAGTCAACATGTATGTAAATACCACTGATTAAATAAGCTTACTCTAGCTGAGATTAACAGTGGTTCAGCTTAAAGAATCCTGCCATACCATAAAGTTGAACAGCTTTGTAATAGCGTGCTTATAGTCAATGAAACTACCTGCTAGAAGAAATGTGTTTATCTTTAATATTTTAATATTTATTACTAAGCTTTCCTTTTCTTTTCTATTCTCTTTTATATCTGATATTTTCTAGAATATATAAGGCAAATAACCAATAAGAAAGAATATAAGAATCCTACTGGATCATACCAAAGCCCTGTCCATCCACTGTTCTGTTCCCATACTATGGGGATGACTGTGGGAGCCACCATAAATAGAAGCTTAGATTCTTCCACTGTAGCAGTAATATGCCATATATTCCATATAAATATTACAGGGAGGAAGGGGAGAGAAATAACTACAGGGAGGAGGAGGAGGAGAAGAAAGTTCCATAATTGTATGCTGCAATGTATGTGCAATGTCCATCTCCATCCCAGAAAAGCTCACCAACTAATCTGAAGCACGTGCAGATTGGTAGGTCTCTTAGAAAAGAAGGACAGTGCATTACGAGACCTTTCTATTCATCAGAGAACATAAGGAATTCCTGGACAGAACACAGGGAGAATTAATCTCACAGAAACAAAAGGAAGAAACAGAAGGAAAATAGAGAGACTTCAACCACCTGAAGGATAGTTAGTGTCAGGAGCAGACCATGGAGAAGGGATTCAGAACCTCTCCAAATGAACAATCGCTTCGTACATCTTCATGAGGATAGCAGAAGTGAAGATGCTCGAACAAGAAACCAGAAACAAGGGACACCACATGCCAAGAAAGGAGTCAAAGTAAGCACCAGCTGCAACAGGAAGAAAATAAAGATGATTAGGGACTCATTGCTCAGGGGTATAGAGGCATTTGTGTGCCAGCTTGACAAGATGGATTGGGAATTGTGGTGTCTTCCTAGTGTGCATATTGAGGTTATCACTGGCAACATGCCAAAACTCATAGAGAACGGAGATCAGTACCCCTTTCTCCTTATTCATGTGGGCACAAACAGCCCTGCCAAGAACACCCTCAAGAAGATAGTGTAGACAGGAGAGCTATGGCTATGACACGAGAGCTATGACTTCAGACAGAAGACTACTGGTTACAGGTGAGCTGCTCGTCACAAAGACTAGGAAGAATGTCTTTGGTAGTAGCATCACAAGTTTGATCAAGAGGATTTTAAACTAAATCCTTGGGGAGCTGGAGATGATAGCTCAGATGTCAGCCCACAGGCAAAGTCTAAACTCAAGGATGTGTATTCTACAAGAGAAGTTGAAGGAGAGAATGCAATCCGTGGACAAACAGTAAATTAATAAATGAGAACAAACAAAGCTTCAGATGTCTATAGACTGATACACAGTGTTTGGGAAACAAACAAGACAAGCTTGGAGTCAAGTACAGGAAGGTAAATATGATAAAAGAGACCTGGTGTGATGATTCCCATGACTAGAATATTACAACTGAAGGATATAATATATTTAAAATGAATAAATGTGATAGAGAAGGAGGGAGAGTAGCATTATATTTTGAAGACAAATTCACTTGTACAGAGACCCATGAGAGTGATCAGAGTGGACCAGATGATAGCACTTCTGCAAAAAGTAATAGAAAAGGAAATGAATGCACCACTGTGGTAGGAGGTTACTTTAGACCATGAAACCAAGAAGGGTTGGTGGATTCTGCTGTTCAGAAACAAACCTCAGAAATCTCAAAGAGGCAAAAATTAATAGTTATAGAGCATAAGCTGTCCAACAAACACCTGACATGTCTGGCAGATAATTGCCTGTTTCAAAAGGTAGAGGAAGGAACAAGGGAATTGGCAGTCTTAGACTTGATCCTAACCAAAAGAGAGGATTTAGTCACTGGAATCATAGTAGTCAGTACTTAATAGGGAAGTGACCATTCAATGCTGGAATTCACAATTCTGGGACAGGGCAAAAAAGAGTGAAGTCAAACATGGACACTGGATTTCAGAAAAGCTGATTTTAACAAGATCATGTCTAGCCATGGATGGAATTCCATGGCTAGACATGCTGAAGTAAAAATTTACCAAGCAAGGGTGGGAGTTCTTGAAGAAGGAGATTCAAAAAGCACAACCACAAAAAATCTAATGGAAGAAAAAAAAAAAGAAAGCTAATGTGGCTGCACAGCAAAATCAAAGAGGAAGGGGGGAAAAAGATGTATGTATAAAGACTGGAAAGAAGGACAAATCACCAAGGAAGAATACAGATGTGTAGCCCAAGCTTTCAGAAATTGTATAAAAAAAGGTAAAATTGAGAATGAGCTAAGAGTGGTTAGGAAAGCAACAAACAACAAAAAGGGGTTTTACAGATATATTTGAGGTAAGAGAATAATCAAGACAACAGTGGGGCTGCTGTTCAGTAGAGTTGGTAAAATGTGAACAGATCACAATGAAAAGGCATAATTACTCAATACCTATTTTATTTCCATTTTCTCCCCAAAAGAGAACCATGGCTTACACGCAACAGCAGAGACCTTGTGAGGGATCTGGATTGCAAATCAAGGTTGATAGAGAATAAGCCGGGAATCACCTAGCAATCCTAAATGAGTTCAAATCTTCAAAACCAGACAAACTTCATCACAGAGTACTGAAGGAATTTGTTGATATGTTCTCTTAACCATTTGCTGTCTTTTTCAAGAAATCTTGAAGAACATTGTCTGTCTCTTCAAAAAAAAAAAAAAAGGCAAAAAAAGAAGATCCAGGAAAAACTACAGATTAGTCAGCAGGACCTCAACACCAGAAAAAAAAATATTATAATGGATTATACAGAAGTCAGTCTGCAAGTATCTTGATGATAATCTGATGATCAGTAGGAACCAGTATGGGTTTGACAAGGAGAAATTCTGCCAAATTTCTGTAATCTTATACTGTTTTTTGATGAGGTCACTAGTTTAGTAGATGGTGGGAATGCAGTGGATGTGATTTATCTGGATTTCAGCAAAGCGTTTGATAAGGCCCCATTATTCTTGTCAAGTTTGAAGATGACACAAAACTGGGAGAGGTGGTTAACACATTGGAAATTAAGAAGAGAATTCAAAAGGACCTAGATAAACTAGAAAATTGGGCAGAAATTAATAAACTGAAATTCAGTAGAGACAAATGCAAGACTCTACAATTAGGCAACAAAAACCAAATTCACAGGTATAGGATGAAGGATATACAGCCTGGCCATGCTACATGCAAAAATGGCCTTGGGATTATTGTTGACCGTAAGTTTAACATGAGCCAACAATGGCCATTTCCACACGGGGTTTTTTAAACGGGGCAGAGCGTCCTCCAGGGAGGACGTCTGCACCTGGGACCGGACTGGGTTGGACCTACTGAACATAGATCCGCAGTCCAGCCCACTCCCGAATGACCCCAAGTGGTCATCCAGCATGCTTTTGAAAGACCGCTAAAAACAGGTCTTTCAAAAGCACCGAGCATGCCACTGCAAGCCTGCTCCCATATGCAGATTCGCAGGCACACATTGGTGCAAGCCTGCGATCTGCTGGGGGTGGGCTTTAGGCTGGTGAGCTTCAGTGGTTGATCGAGACCCTTGACCAACCGGAAGCTGCCATTTTCATCCCCGGAGCAGTGCGGAGCGGCGGCCACGGACTGCTCCGGAGAATCGTGGCCGGACCGGGGAGCCCAAAAGTCCGGTGAGGAGCATCATGGCACGATTCCCTCGCCCCATGCGGAAATGGCCAATGTGATGCTTCAGCAAAGAAGATGGATGCTATTTTAGTCTGCGTTAATAAAAGTATATTTACCAAGCTGAGGGAAGTAATAGTCCCACTATATTCTGCACTGGTCATCTGGAGTATTGCATTCAGTTCTGGACACCTCATTTTAAGAAGGGTATAGACAAGCTGAAGTGCCCCTTCACTGGATGTATTCCCAAAGAATGAATGGCGAGTCAAGTCCTGAGAGCCCAGGTCTACAGCAATAAATATGTAGCAGTTTGCCTGTTTCCATGAAGAAATTGTTAGGCTTTGAGTTATTTAGGTCATTTATAAATACAGATGCTGAGAACTCACATGATTAAACTATTCTCATAATCTATCAAAATATCTTTGCCTCAGGATCAATGCATTTTCTGATTGCAGCCAGGCAGAGAGAAAGAAAACAATTTTATCAGTTTCAACATGAATTTGTTTTTAAAAAACACACAGACACACACACTGAATCATTTACAAATTATTTGAAGAATATGATTTAGAGTGTGGAGAACTATGATTCAGTTTTGCCATAGGGATGAAAAATAGTTGAAAAAATAGTTGACAAACAGGTTTTCCAGTTGTCAGGAAACTCTGATGAGGAATTCTAGACAGGTGGGAACCTTCTGAGATTATTTGCAGTTCAGAATCTATTCTGTGTGGTGGGAAGGGTGCACAAAAATCATTTTCTGTGCAGAAAAGGCTGTTTCTGAATTGAAAACTTTTTTTCTGGAACAGAGAATGCTGTTTTTTAAGAGAAGAGAGGGTAGAATCTTGACATTTCCAGTAGGCTCAGACAAAAGCTAGCTGCTGCAGTCTCTCCTCATTAATTACTTTTGCTATCTTGACCACACACTGATGTTGCTTAGACACACATGTTCTGGTTTTCATCTGTGAAATCTTATAGAGTATGAGAGCCAGCATGGTGTAGTGATTTGAACACTGGACTATGGCCATCTCTACACTAGACTGTTATAGTGCAATTATTCCACTTTCAACATCCTATGGAATCCTGAGGTTTGCAAACTCTGGCTTCCATAGGATGTTGAAAGTGGAATAATAGCATTATAACAGTCTAGTGCAGAAATGGCCTATTGATTCTGGAGACCACGGTTCAATTACATGTTTGGTCATGGAACCCACTGGGTAACACTTCACATCACACACTCTTGGCCCCAGAAAACACTGTGATAAATTCCATATATCAGAAATGACTTGAAGGCACACAACTAAACAGCAATGTTCACATGGCCTGTGGGTAGCTGGTGTGGTGGAGAGATGAACTGCCAGCCCAACTGTTTTCCCACTTTGGTATCAACAGCACACCTTCTGTGTTAACAGACTTATTAGTATGAAAATTATTTTATATTTTAGGACACAATTCTTCATTTGGCTATGAACCTCAGCTCAATGAGAGCCCAGTTTTCAACGAGGTTGGCAGGAAAGATTGGAAATAAGACCTTTTCTTTAAATGCTAAGCATCATATCTTGAACTGCCTTGAGTCCCATACTGGAAGAAAGGGGGCATGCATATATATATATATATATATATATATATATATATATATAAATTAAATAAATTTCAGTGAAACAAGACAGACACAAAACAATTCCCCTGCCTGTTTTTAATGGTGGGTCAGAAAGAGGAAAAGCCTATTCTGTCTTTAATGCTTGAACTAAGGCCTCTCGAACATTGTGCTTTACTAGTATTTCTTTTCACTGAAAACCTTCACAAGGAACATCCCAAGTCCTCTGAGTATCAAGGGTTAATGGAGAGCGGGATTTTCATGGCAGTTACCTGCTACGGCCTCCATTTAAACTTTAAAGGAGAGGTGAAAGCAGGGAGACTTAGAGTCCTGTTTCATGCATTGCAGAAATTGTTCAGTCTTGTGAAATTCTGACCTCTGTCATCCTGCCAAGCTAGCTGGCTGGGCCCAGGGGTAAGCGGCTGTTCAAGCACAAGGTTGCAAAACCATCAGCTGCCTGGGGACTACTTTAAAAGGACACTGTCAAGGTTGGCATAGCCAGAATGTGACCTATTATTTCTTCTTGCTTTCCTCTTATAATCTATTCGAACAGTTCTAACTCTATTTGTTAGAACAGTTTTCTTCTCACTTACTCTCTCACTAAATGTTAGGTGGTGCTGGCGTTTTAACAGATCACTGATGACAAGGGCAATACAAACTCCTCACCCTTCCTTTCCCAGAGCTGCTAATGTTACTTTTCAAAAGTAGTTCATTACTGCTAGAGTGTTTGAAAAGTAATTTATTGTCATGACTTCTTGCAGCATTTTGAGAGTGAGTCTATGTATTACTCCTTGAGTTGCACATTACCTGTATGTTATTTTTAAGTTATATCATGGTGTAATGGTTTGAGCATCAGACTATGAGCCTGGAGACCAGGGCTTGATTCCCTGCTTCACTCTGGGCATGTCACACACTCTCAGCCCCCAAAAACCCTGTGATAGGCTCACTTTAGGGTCACCGTAAGTCAGAAACAAACTGAAGGTACAGAACAAAATTATAAAATATAAAATGATTTTTAAATTATATCTCTGCAATATGGGGTCTAAATGAGGGTCAGTGTGTGGTTGGATGCTGCATTCTTCTTGCAAAAAAGACTTATACATTGTGGTTGGAAAGACAGTATTCACTGTCTGTTGCTAATGAGTCAGAAAATCATGCTGCTTTAGCTATGCAGGAATGTATAGGTTCATAGAATTGTAGATCTGGAAAGGACAGCAGGGGCCATCCTCTGAAGGAATACACAACTAACACACACGGGAAGGAATAGTAGAAATATTTTGAAAGACAGACATGTGCATGCTAGAAGCCACTATCCCATCAAAAGTGTTGGTGCATGAGTCCTTTCTAAGGCCATTTCCACACTACGCCGTTATAGTGTTATTATTCCACTTTCAACATCCTGTGGAATTCTGGGGTTTGTAGTTTACTGAGGACAAAGAGCTCTCTGGCTGAGAAGTCTAGATGTCCTTCCCTAAACTGCAGACCCCAGGATTCCATAGGATGTTGAAAGTGGTATAGTAGCACTATAGTGCAGAAATTACCTAAGTCTGGCCAACTTCTCTACATAGAATGGGAGAGGACTGCCATTTTGTCCTTTGTCCTAGACAGCAAAATGTCTTGGGATAGTCCTGAAAGTATGCAGCTTTTGGAAGCTTTGTCCCATCAAATGCTGCCCTGTGGGAGTACAGAAGAACAGTCAGGGATCCCTCAGATCACCTTTATTTTGAGCAGCTGATCAAAAGTATGGCTCAGCAGATGATTGGATTTGATGCCATGAGTCAAAGGGGGATTGCCCGATGGGAGACCTTTGGACACTTTCGGCAACCTCTCACAGGGCCAAGGTACCCATACATAGCACTCATTAGTTTGTTGCATCACTTAATTGTTAACATTAATAAATTTGCTGATATTTTATCCCCAGACAGTCATTTTGTATCTTCATTTTGGTGGGCAGGAGGCAAACAACCCCGCATTCACACACACATGGAAGAGTTATTCTGTTTTGGTGATAAGATGAAGAAAAGCAAGAGTAGGAAATGAAAGAGAGGAAGCAGACACACCATGTTTCCATCTCAGGACAAAAATTGTTCTTCTCTAGGCACCTGTAGGTGGGATTTTGCTGAACTGCAAATTGCAAAGGTATTTCAAATGTTCTGCACGTTAGATACATAATGCTAGGTATAAGAGGTACAAAGTTGCATATTTAAAATGAAAAGGGAGGGGTGGAAATAGCCTGCAACACATTTGTATAACAACTTGTTTACATTCCATCTCACAATTCCCACCTGGCCATAATTTCTTCATGTGCAGCCAAGGAAACAGAGAAACAGCAGCCGGGCTTGTGGAGTTCTTCGATGAAGACACCCTGCCAGCTGCCAACTTGGAAACTTAGCAGTATTATCTTTATTACAGCATGTTTCAGCTAATTGTATAGTTATGGTAATAGTGCCCTCCAGAGGAATTTTCAAGGAATTTGCTTCTGAAGAGCTGCTTTAGAAAAGACAGTGCAAATGTTAAGTAAGACTGTCTGTTTCAAATGGCTTAGTCCTTCGGCCTCTTACATTATTGTTGCCACAGGGCCAAGCAAGAAGTTCTTGCAAAGATTTATTGAGCAGCCTTGCTCTTTGACAAAATATATGGAGATAATTCTCCACTAAGTTACTATAGTTCTTTATGGACAGGATTACTTTTACCTCTAAAAAACAAAGTTGAAGGGGAAAGTGGGTCATATTAGGATGTGCTATCCATAGGTCTAGGTACATTTCTGCATATTAGATCCGAGAACCCTTTCACACTATGCAACTGTAGCACTATGATTCCACTTTAACAGCCATGGCAGTATCCTATGGAATCTTGGGGTTTGTGATTTGGTGAAGCACTAGAATTCTCTGGCTCAGCATTCTAAACTCCCTGAACTACAAATCCCAGAATTTCATAGAATGTTGCCATGGCAGTTAGTGGCATCATAGCAATATAGTTGTGTAGTGTGAAAGAGGCCTAAGAGAATTTACTAGGTGACTCAAATTATTAGTTTGTATATGGTATCCAGAAGAATTCCAAAAATCTATGTCATCACTGATTTTTAAAATCAATGACTGGCCACTATCACTCATACTTTACTAACATCCAGATCAGTTTATTGTGTTGCATCCTACACAGGGTTTCTGTTCTAGAGTGCTTCAGTACCTTGGTTGGTTCCAAATGTGGTTACCTGTCTATTAATTGGAGTAATTTGGGTAGAGCAACCCTTAGAATACAGTAGGCCCTTCACATTCATGACAGATAGAGACAGAGAACGCTGGTGAATGTCAAAAAAATCACGAATAGGCCGGTGCCTTCCCTCCGTGCTCCTACCCATTGCAGGGAATGGGAGAGGCCCTAGAGCATGCAGGGAGGATGCGACCCCAGCCATGCAGGATCCTGTCGGCCTCCTCCAGAGCGCACAGGTCCAAGGCCTACAGGAGGTGACAATCAACAGCCCTGCAACCCCTGCAGGCTTCTCTGGAGTGCCTGCGGGATCCCAAGCCCCAGGGCATGCAGGGAGGAAGCAATCGCCAGCCCTTCATGAACCTTGTTACCCTGATTTCTGGGGTCCCTTGGGGGACACCTCACTGTGCTCCACATGATGGGGAATGGAAACTAGCCAGAGCATGAACTATAGCAATGCAAGAGGTAGGGTAACCTAGCGGGGTCTTTTTACCCAGTTTTTATGGGGTCAGGCCAAACCAAAAATCAAACGAGAATGTCCAATAAATGACTTTATTGAATGCAGGTCTCACGCACCAACGCAGTCATGCACACATGCACCCAAGAACTATTAAGAAACAAAAGAGAGGAAATTGGACAGGGGAATATTGAAGGGGTGTAGCTGGGATAATACTGCACCTAGTCCTGAAGTCTGTGGTCCAGGAAGACAGTGGCGAGATGAGGCTCAGCACAAAGAGGGCTGAGGGGATTACTCAACGGATGGAACAATGGTCTGCTGGGGTGACCAGGCTCGATCTGAAGAAACGCTCAAAAACCAGGACTATTTGTAGGGGGAAAAGTATCTGGAGGACTAATCCTTTCCCAGGGAGAACAATTGGTGTTGGAGCAATAACAAAGCTCCACCATGGTAATTTTCTTTGTATGATGGGATTGCAAAGTGTTGCCAAAGTTTCAGGATCTTCAGCTGTGTTAGTTTGTGGTGTGACTCTGTGTAAATGGTCCTCACCTGATGCAATATTTGCTCAACTTGGCGCAGACACGCTAATCCCCTCAAGTTGGCTTCTCAGGGGCTAAGGACCCTTTGTTTATTGTGGGTTTGCACAGCTTGAGGTTTCCTGGGGCTACATGACTGGTGATTTTACTGGCCTTACCTGGTTTTTGATTGTTTGACCATTGCTGCCTACGTGCTCATCCGGGTGACCTCTCAGGCACATTGAATCATATTTTAATATCAAAAGTGTAGACCCCGGGATAGGGTTTTTCCAGTGGAGTAACAATCTGTAGGCCTGTTCTGGGCACCTGCACAAGCATAGGCCCCAAAGCATGCAAAGATGCAGTGATCGCCAACCCTGCACAAACCTGCAAGCTTGTTTTTGGGTGCCCACATGAGTGCGGGCCCCGGACCGTGCACAGACGTGATGATTGTCAGCTCTGCATGATCCTTTGGGCCTGCTCAGGGCAGCCCATGTAAGCCCAGGTCCTAGGCGTCCTGCACACTCCTGCCATGTGGAGGGCCCAGAGTGTGAGGGCCAGAATGGGGGGGGCAGTGGGCACTTCCATGAATAATCAAATTCATGGATGTGAAACCTGCAAATGTGAAGGAAGAACAGTACTCTCTTATCTCCACTGATTACTGATTTATGGTAATTTTTTCCCTGCGTGAAGAGAAAAATGAACATTCCCCCAAAGTATTCTCCTCATATTCAAAAGTCCTGAATTATTTCAGAGGGATAATTTGGTATACAAATGCAGGGGAGGGAGCTTCTTTTCTACATGGGAAAAGAAAACAGTTTCCTGAACAGAAAACAGTGTTTTGTACATTGGGAGGTATAAGCAAGATACCTGTTTTCTGTCTGTTTTTCCATGTCGAAAATAGAGTTTCATGGGGGGGGGAACAAAGTGTTTTTCTACATAGAATGTTTCCTCTGCAAAATTTCATGAAGTTTGAATATGGTGAAAATATTATACAAGATTCCTACTGATCTGCTATTCTTCCTAATAGGTTCTCTTGATTGTTGGGAATCCCATCTGACCTGTGAATTGATAGTCATTCTGTACCTAGCGGAGAAGACTGCAATTAGGGGAAGTGAATGCCTTCTGTTGTCCAGGCACAGACTGCTAATGGGAAACCCAAGGCCCATGCTGATCCTGCTTGTGCTTCTTTATCTTTAATGACATAATTACAGAACCATAGAGTTGTAAGATACCCCACAGAATATCTAGTCCAAACCTCTGCCAGCTTTCAGCTGAGCATGTTTAGCCTAAGAGGAGAAGGTCAAGAGGTGACATAATAGCTAGGCTTAAATATTTGAGGGATGTCATGTGGAGGATAGAGCAAACCTGTTTTTGTTTTGTTTGTTTTTTGTGTTTTGCTGCTCCAGAGAACAGTATACAGAGCAATGGCTTCAAACTTCTGGAAAAGAGATTACATCTAAACATTAGGAAGACCTTCCTGACTGTAAGAGCAGTTTGACAGTGGAATACGGTGCCTCAAAGTGTGGTGGAGTCGCCTTCTTTGGAGATTGTTAAACAGAGGCTGGATGGCCATCTGTCAGGAGTACTTTGAGATGTATTCCTGCATGGAAGGGGGTTAGACTCAATGGCCTTTGTGGTACCTTCCAGCTCTATGATTTTATGATTCTATTATTCTATATCCAAATAGAGAAGGCCATTTGAACCAATATAACTTTCATAACTGTTGATTTACTGCATTCTCAGGGCCTTTCCACACTACACTGTTATAGTGCTGTTATTCCCCTTTCAACTTCCTGTTGCATTCTGGGGTTCATAGTTTAGTGAAGCCTAAGAGCTTTCTGGCTGAGAATCCTGAATGCCTGTCCCTAAACTGCAAACCCCAAAATTTCATAGGATGTTGAAAGTGGAATAATATCACCATAACAGCATAGTGCAGAATGGTCCTCAGTGTTTCAGTCTCTGTACTCTTGTTGTTGTGTGCCTTCTTTTCTTTTCTGGCTTATAGTGATCCTAAAGAAAGCCTATTGTCAGGTTTTCAGGGACTGAGATTTTTTGACATGCCCGAAGTCGCCCAGTGGATTTCCATGGCTAAGCAGGGAACTGAACCTTGGTCTCCAAACCACTCAAACCACTATACCGCACTGGCTCAGACAGGTGGTAATAACTGGAAACAGGCCTCCAAATTAAGCCACACCCAATCTTCTAAAATTACAATCTTCAGAGCATCTGCAGACCCCCTTCTTGTAAATGATGGTGCAACTTTGCCTCTTGTACTTTGCTGCTAGGATATAGTGGCATTGTACGTTTTCTGGAATCTTATTGATCTCTTATTTATGCAAACGTTCTCACTGCAGAACATCTTCATTCAGCTCAGGGTTGCAGAAGCTGCCCATTCAGTGCTAATGTGCAACTCATGTGCATAGAGCTGCCCATGTAAATGCACAACCACTCTTGGTTGTGCATTCCATTGCACAATGTTGTCATTCAGCACAGTGGTTGTGTGACACAATGTATATCTATCTGTGCATGTGGAGATGTACCCCATTGCAGGATCTAGGCTATAAAGAGAACCAAAGAGCAAAAGAAATAGATTTTAAAGGCATGGATGTTAAGGCCATAATTCTAAGCATACATGCCTGGAAATAAAAGGCATCATCTGAACAGATGGAGGCTTTCTTTCCAAACATGGACAGGAGGAGCCAGTGAAGTTATCCTCTGCTGATGGACCAAGCTGTCATATAAATATGAAGATGGATTATATGGTATCAATTACTATGTCATCTAGCCCATTGTCATCTCCTCTGACCCGCTGCTTTGCTCCAAGGACTCAGGGAAATATTTTCCTAGAGATACCAATGAGGCAATCAGAGATTTTCCTGCATGGAAAATATGCCTTTAACCATTAAACTACAGCCCTTCTCCAAAGCAGAGTTTGGAAGGTATCACTTTTTTTGGACAGCAACTCCCAAAATTCCAAAGCCAAATGCTTTCTAGGTTCTGTAGTCACCTTCCCCCCAAAATGAAAATGTCCAGCTTCTGGTTCAAAGACTAGAAAACTGTGGTTGAGATTGGCCCTGGTTCAGACTTTTTCTTTTTAACTATGCCATCTTGGAAACTATCTCTAATGGCCTAAAACATTACAATTCCTTAATGCATCCATGCATTCAATTTATATCCCACCTTTCTCCCAATAACCCAAGCTATCTCACAATTTTAGTTAAAAAAATACAGTTAAAATAAGGAATAATGCAAAAGGTTTTTTTAAGGAATCATATTTAAAAAACATTACTTTAAAAATGTTTTTAAAAATCAGATTTTTAAATGCTGTTAATGTGATAAAAATGCAACATACCCCAGTGAAAAGAACTTATACATCAGATGGTTAGCACTCAATGGCCTGAATAAAGACCTTTGTTTGCCCAAGGAAGGAGAACAGAGAGGGGGTCAATCTAGCCTCTAATGGAAAAAACTCTACAATCTGGGAGCAGTCACCTGAAAAGCCCTCTCCCAAGACTTCACCAAATGGGTCTGGGGCACATGGTGATAGAACTGAGAATGCTATCTCCCAAGGACCTTAAAATGTGGACAGGCTTATATTAGAAGATACAGCCTTTCAGACAGTATGGACTCAAGTCATATAACCATACAGTACATAACCAGTACTTTGAATTTTGCCCAGATCATATGCAAGGTCATAATATTCTCTGTGGATTTATATGAGTAAGATGAAAATATTGTCATAAATGCATGCTTTGATTTTTTTTTCTTTCTTGATGTGACAAAAAAAATGTTTGCTATCAATTTGCAGATCTCTTGACAGGTTGTAGGACTGTATATTGCTTTGTTTATTCCAGGTTAATAGTCTCATTAAAGTCATTTATGTGTAAAGCACACAGTAAACTGTTCTTACATGACATAATGCAGGGTAGGGATAATTAAAAGAGGAATAGTAAACATTTGTTGGCATACAGAGACAGAGATGATGTGAATCTAAATTAGGATTAACTTTCATGCTTCATATTTCCATCACTATCAAACAGAGGAGCTATTCTAGCAAGGCCAGCCCAGGCTGTTTTGCTGTCTGAGATAAATGACAAGGTAGAGTCCCTGGCTCCATTCCACAGAAGTTGGTTGGACTCACTGTTGAAAATCGTACTTTAATATTGGGGAATAGATAGCATCATCTGCTCCACCTGAAGACAGCAGCCCAGAAATCAGAAAAAGCTGTGTGACCACCAGACAAATATATCCTTCAAAAGAGGAGAATGATAAGAAGGGGGGATCAGGGGAACAGCCAGTAGTGTCCCCTCCATGCATCTGTCATCTCAGGTAGTTGTCTTTGTTGGGAAATATTAAAATTGAGAGATTGGTAGGTCTCCCAACCAGCAGAGCATTTAGTAAATGCACAAATGGACGTTGAACAGATTACCAGCCCAACTTCTATCGCTCCACCCCAGACACATTTAATCTAGCTCAAAATAAACACAAACAGTTTGATTAAAAGTATGTAAAAAGGATTTACGCACATAATATTGTGCATAGTTTACACAGGTTCAAATTCTTGAAGAAAGGTAAGAAGAAACTAAGAACTCACATGCTTACAAGAAAGCATGCTTGCTAGAGGATCGAAGAGCACATGCTTGCAGGGAAATAGAAGAACAAAAGGGGAAGAGGAAGAGAACATTCAAGGAGAAGTGAATGTTGACCAAACAGGAAGTTTACTCTAGAAGTTTACTCCTTTCTATGCCTACAATAAACATGCAAACTAACAAGCCAGTTAATTAAGCATGCAACAGTTGCCACTCCCAACAGTCTCATTCTCTCCTAATGGAAGGCCTGGTCCTGTATTCTGAAAGCCTATTGTCTCCCATCTAAGCCTGCCTGACTCCCATGGTCTTCAGGGAAGGCTTTGGCCCTTTCCGCATCTTACCTTCTCCCGCAACGGGGGAAGCCATCTCACGCAAGAAGCCTCTTTCGCGACGCTGCTGCTTCCCCGCTCCTTCCTTCCGCAGGGAGCTTCGTGATGCCACGACCGTCGCATGAGCACCCTGCCCCTTCCTTCCGTAGGGCACTGTGGGAGCTGTAGGCTCTGCGGGGAAAGGAAGCACTTCCTGGCCAGCTTGCCGACGCACTGCACGGAGGTAAGTGCGCAACAGCGGCACAAGCATTGCTTGAGTGCTGGCTATTTTCGGCTTCAAGCCAAAAATAAAAAAATACGCCCCGCCCCACTCCACCTCGTCAGCACCGCGCAAGTGGGAGTGCATCGTGCGCAGCGGTGCTTCCATTTGTGCGGTGCTCAAGTGGTGATCGCACAAAAAAAAAACACGTGCAAAAAGGGACTTTCTCTCCATCCCACTACCCTCCCAACACTTACTCGATGAGTATACAAGAGAGGGCTTTCTTAGTGGCTACTCCCAAGTTTTATACTCTCTCTGCTACCTTTTTGTCTAACAGCCCTTCAGTCTTAACTAACGCGGGTGGAAGGGTGTATCATTACATATGCTATTTTTAATAAATATTTCATGTGTTTTTAATTATTTTTATGATAATGATCTGTTTTAATTCAGTTAATGGCTTAATTTTTTTTAACCTTTGTACTTCTGTTCTATACTGTAAGTTTGAGTCCCATTTTGGAGAAAGGTGAGAGGGTGACGACGGTGATGATGATGGTGGCGGTGGTGATGGTGATGATAGCAGTGGCAATGAAGAAAATATTCCAGGCAGGCTGGTAGTTCTTACCAAAAATCACTCCAAGATGACTAGGGTCCCCAGAACTCAGAGTGTAGCCTCTCTTTTCAAGTCCTTGAGAGTGGGGAGGAATCTCAGGGTGAGAATGCTGCCTTGAAAAACGTTTGCAGGTGGGTATATGTATGTGTTTTCATCATTTGTTAGACCTGGTGATTTTTATTTGAATCTTATACTTGGTGGAGTTGTGGCTAATGCTTGAGATATGCTTAATGAGATCCCCTAGGACTTCACCTTTAACATTACCCTTGTAACACCAAAAAAGCCTGCACCCTGTGACATCACAAGGGGGTCATTCATAGGCTCCAGGTTTTGGCACAGAAATCTGAGAGCCTGAGACAGTCTTGGTCTGGCAACCTCAAGATATCTACTCTATTCTGTTGTCCAATAGATCATGGCCATAAAGCAGAGGTTGTAAACGTCTGCACAAACAGGCTCACTTCTCCATATCCATGAAACTCTTAATGCAACTCTTAATCCACATGCCTCCATACTCTGAAATGGAACAAAGATCAGAAGAGACAAGCCAGAAATGTCTAAACTGCCTTCTAGAACAGGAATGGGCAACTCTGCCAGGACATGGGGCCAAATTTTCAAGTCCAGCACCTTTTTGGCTATACTAGGCTTGGAAAAGACCGAGAAATGTAGAGGAAAGTGTGGAATGAGGATAAGAAATAGAAGAAATCAGGTGTTCATTTTCAATTTTGTTTGGACTTTTGAGGGACTGGAGAAAGCAATGGTCTTCCTCAATTTTTTCTGTTAAAGATTTGGAAGTCCTTCAAGAGGAGATAAAAATTACAGTTAAAAAAAAAATTTCTACCCTGAGAACCACAGAAACAGCTGTGGGGAGGGGGAATGTATGATTTAAATTAGTGTTATTTTTAGTACAATAGTTAATTTTAATTAGACTTAATT
The DNA here is from genome assembly GCA_948474755.1 of Ctenosaura bakeri. NCBI lineage: Eukaryota > Metazoa > Chordata > Lepidosauria > Squamata > Iguanidae > Ctenosaura > Ctenosaura bakeri. The sequence continues at coordinate 172,666 of CAOLHI010001994.1, read as the reverse complement.
AATTAACACTTAAATTAAATTAAATTGAGAGCCAGAGTGATGGCCTGAATATTGGATGAGGACTCCATGATGTAAAACCAAAAGCTAATGCCAGTTAAAGCAGACCCATTGGATCAATGGAATTTACACATGTGTTGGTTTACCATTTCACAATTGATTCAAGAAGTCTGCTCTAATTAGATCTAGCAGTCAGATTCAAGCTTAGAAGATCAGGGTTCAGTTCTCCATTCAGCCATGGAAACCCACCAGGTGACTTTGGGCACCTCACACTCTCTCAGCCTCAGAGGAAGGCAAGTGCAAACCCTCTCTGAAAACCCTAAGATAGGGTCACCAAAGTAAGAGTCAAAGTTTATCTTATTTGGTTTTTAAAAACTTTTTTATTATGACAATTGTTTTTTAAAGTTTTAATTTGTTTTAATCTATGCTGTGAGCTGTGTGAGCTCATATGCTGTAAGAAAAATACTCTATATGTTAACTAAAAGCATTAAATACATTTGGCAAACAGGTTGCATCTTGCAAACAAATAGAAAATTTATTACTGAACACCAAGCAAACTTGAACATTCTGAGGTACTGGACAAAACTTTTTTTTAAAAAAAGAAGACTGCATGAAATTAGAAATCTATCAAGCCTAATGCAATCCTTGAGCTTGGTGCTTTTCTTCAAGTTTCATGATATTGGACAGTTGGACGTCACCTCTTGTTGTGATGTCAGTTCTGTTTCTGAATTTTGTCAAGGAAACTACCTTGCTGAATCCACATTCATCTCAATTATAAATAGGAGGGAAACTATTGACTCCAAGTAAGGATTCTGCTTGGGTATTTTATCAGTTCAGTTACTAGGGCTCCTATAAACCCTTAGGACACCCCTTCTCACAGTTTTCAGTCTGTGCCCCCCTGCAAATGTACCAAGGCCCCCATATGGTCCCCAATAAAAATAGTTGCTTTACAAGGACAAACTAGGGTCCAAATTCTTCCTGTTTAATGTCTTTATTTATGAAGATGTTTATTCATGCACACCTTCACACAGACGCTGACAAACACTAACACAATGCATGCAAAGGTTTCTTAAAGGGTGAACCAGAGGTAGATCGGTCTGTTCTACCACCTCTTAAACCTCAGCTAACCACACTGATAGGAAGTATCTTTTAACCAGAAAGAAAAAAACTTTAGGAAACTTTTTGAAGCATTTTTTTTAACTAATTGGAGGTCGATATCCCCAAAACTGGACTGATAGGCCACCCCCCCCCATATGTTCTGGGCCAAAATAGAGGGTTTCAGTCTTTTTTTTTTAATGGAGTCTAGACAGTTTGGTGGGACCAATTCCTACTCTTTAACTAAAAAAAAAAAAAATCATCAGAAAAAAGGGGAGGAGCAAAGAGCAAACACTGTCACATAAACCTGAAACCAATCACAACAGGAGAAATAAAAGCAGATACGGAGGAAGAATACCAGAGAAAACAAGGTCATCTAAACTAAGGTTGAATGAATCCATCAGTTTCAATTTCTCCCAATGTCTTGTTTGCTAAAAAGATTCCAAAGTTTTTTCCATTGAGTTTATGAAGACATGTGTATATTGGAAAGCATTTATCAGCAATAGCAGGCATTGCTGGTAGTGTTTTATATAAATAAATAATCTATATTGATTGGATGATGATGGTGATGATGGTGATGATGATGATGATGATGATGATACGTGGTGAACCTGCTCAAAGTTTTAGTCCAAACTTTAAAGGAGTTTTGCAGAACCTGTTTTCACAGAGAGGAATTAGCACCTTGGACAACTTATTTAACAACAAATACCAGAGTGAATTTATTGCCCCACTGACATGGAAATCAATACTGCCTCTGGCTGTATCAAATACATAAAAACCCGAGGAGAAAGGAAGATGTATTTAAATACCCATCTCTTTCAAATCTTTAGCCCAAACACAGCAAAGCGGCCACACACACACACACTGCCAACACAGTTGAGGCAAAAACATGGCTTTGGAAGGGCTTTTTATCTGTTTCAACAGGATTAACTCCTTTGTTATACAAATAAATGTCTGCTTGCACAATAGCTTTGCCAGTATAGTTCCCTATTATCTGGAACACATTTGGAGCACATTCATGAGGATGGAGGATAAAGGAGAAATTTCACCCACCTGTGGTGTCCATTCCGTGTTGGAGTTAGCAACCTTTGCACATGTATAGTCATAGGCAGTTAGACTGCATTGTCATTCTAGGAGTTTAGGCACAGCATGTTGATGGCTACTTTCCATCTGTTTGTTTGCTCACGCCCACTTTCCTCCTGCATAATGTAAGCATTCCTTTCTTCCAAGGGGTCTCATCTGATCTTGTCCCTTCATCTCCCTGCCTGCTTCCATGAAGCATGTGGTCTTGAAGAGCTCTCCAAAACTGAGAAGCTTACTTTTTCCTACTTTCTTCAAAAAGATGAACCTGTGTTAATTATGGACAAGTATCTGTGAGTAAAACAAGTTTTATATCATACTAAGTTTGATTTCTTTCTCCACTAGTTGTAGGGGCAGGCTGATTACTGCTTCTAACTTTTGCCTAGCATTTTTAAATATTCTGTTAGAGAGATCCACCAAATCTCTTCCATTTCCCATTATTCCATAGTGAAGAAACTTTGATATGCATCACCAGATGCGAGTGAATGGCTGGCATCCTGTTCATGACTTAAAATGGTATAATTTAGACATACCATTTTAAGTCACTAATAGGATGCTGGTCAGGATTTAGACCCATGTGAAACAGCTGCACGTATGAATCTCAGCCTATGAAGACAGGAATTGAATATATCCAAAATGTCCAAAAGTATGTGGAAAGGAACCTATGCGCATATATGGCTGAATAGGATTCCAGTCACTGAATATATAAAACACCTTTAAAAAAATAGAACACCTTTATAAAAAAAAATTTCTGATTCTTAATCTAATGAAGTGGGCAGCAGGTTGCAAAAACCTATGCCAAATCCAACATGTTCATCTTTAAACTGTTAGCAGAGTCTTTGTTATTTTTTGTTGCAATTGAATGACCCAGCTAACTCTGTTTCCTTCTCCCCCCACCCCATCAAAAAACCCTGTCCCAATCTGATACTTTTCAGACGTGTTGGAGAACAACTGCCTGGAATTATTAGAGATGGCAGACAACACACATAGAGGGTTGGTTGAGATAATCCAAAAGCATTACACTCCAAAGAAACTTTGCCAATCTTATACCCTTCAGATGGTCAACAAACACATTTTCCAAGAGTTGTAAAACCCTCTTGAAAAGTGTCCTGGATGGGTGAGAATCTTTGCACCTCAGCACTTCATCTGCATGTGTTTGTTTTACATACAAAACAGAAATTTTCTGCATAGGAAAGCAATATTTCTATGCAGTAATATTATTTCCTGTGCAGAAAATGCTGTTTTCTGTGCAAAACAGCCCCATTCAAATTTTGTGCAGAATAAATTCTGAAGTGCAAGCAGCCTTCAAAAGCTGCATGCTTTTTGTTTTGTTTTTGTTTTTTGAAGACTTTCTTGCAATGGGGAGAAAAATGCTAAAATTACTCATTTATTCCTTCAAGAAGAAAGAATTGCATCCCGAGGACGACAACAACCTGCTGGGATTATTGGCGTTATTAGGGAATATAGAGAGAGCATTGGTTAAATCCGTCCTAAAGCATTCTGTCCTCAGATTCCATTTCCTAATTCTGATTTTGAAAAAGATTGACAATAGGTGGCGCCAAAGAACAGCAACAGGGACATCCATGATCTGTTTGGGAATGGAGCAGCTGTCTTTCCATCGGCTTATAATTTTGCTAGGTTACTACAGACACTGAGTACCGAAATGTACACTCTGCTGCACTTCCTTTATTAACATTTTATGTCCTGACTGAGAGTCAGTTCCACTTGCAGATGTTCTGTTGGCTGAAAGGCTGAGGTTAAAAGAACTCCATCTGTTAGCCAAGTGTTATGTGAAGGGACATATGGGTAGGAAGTGTATGTGTGTTTAGTGCATTAGCTGAAGCCAGATAGTGATGTACGAATCAAACAAAATCTGTCTGGCATGTGTTCCAGCAGGTCAAGTCCTCTCTTCCACTCTGTCATCTGCAGAGTGATCTTTCTGATTTTTTAATTAGATGCTAGTGGATTTGGGGTGGAAAAATAATATGCAAAATAATGCACACTTTCCCACAAGTCATGCAACACACAGTCACACATGCACAGTTGTATGTGGGAAAAATGGGCTTCTTTTCCCTTCCCTTTCACTTGCATCTCTTTCCACATTATTCATTGCTTCCAAAAGTAATGCAGTATTTCCCACAGCTAGATAATAAATATTTGTAAGTTTTGAGGTCAGTGGATCCTTTCTGCCTGGCCACAGATTCTGCTGAGACAAAATCATCTGCCATGATAAAGAAGCTATGCCTTCAGAATAGGGAAAATTCAGGATCAGCAAATTCCATGGCAATTTTCCCCAGCATCCTTGAAGTCAGAACTCTAGCAGCCACTAGTATTTTATCAAGCAAGTCACCAGATGAGTGCACAACCTTTTTCACTCCAAGGGATACATATGATGCTGGCTTGGGGTTTGGGAAGCATATTCATAAAGAGAGAGCGAGAGGTGAGCACACAGCTTACGCATAAACATCCCAGCAGTATTCTTCTTCCTCTTCCAGGAAGGAATGCCTTTTAAAAAAAATCAAACTATTTATACTCTGGTCAATATCTCAAGATCTGAGGGCAGCATACAAATAAAATCTCCTCTTCCAAAAACCTATTGTGTAATTACACCAGGATACAGTGAGGCCCTTTTCACATGCGGGCGGGGAAACGGGCAGGCCCACACAGAAACGGGGCTTACCTTTATTCGTTGCCACGTGGAGCAGCCCATTTCACTGCTCCACACTCGGCAGCATCCACGGCATCCGCTGCGTCCAGCAGCACCCAAAATGGCGGCTTCTGACTGACGGAGGCTCTCTGCCAGTCAGAGAAGCTCTCCAGCTGGAAACCCCACCCCCTGCGCAATCTGCAGGCACGCCCTTGCGCGCGCCTGCAGATCCATACCGGCGCTGCGACGAGGCTGGACGGGGCTGCATGCCCCGTGCCTTTTAAAACCCACAAGACAAGTGGCTTTTCAAAAGCACGGGTGGCGCCTCTTCCGGCTGCCCCTGTGTGGATTGGGGTGTGGATTTACTCTAAAGTAATCCACCCCAATCCAAGTTACGGTGTAGACGACCTCCGCAGAGGTTGCTCTACACCGTTTTTTTAGCCCCATGTGAAAAGGGCCTGAGTTCCGAGTAAGCTATTTTTCCAATGATGATTTTCCAGCTGTGAGCATCAGTAGTGGGGGAATCCTTAGAGGTAAAGTAGTTCTGTGAAGGCTGACTTCTAAAATTGCCTGTGTCATGGCACAGGCACTTTTGCAAGCTAGGGTCCGCTGGGGTGCTTCTGTTACCTTTGCCTGGCATCCTGCATTATAGTAACAGATTGGAAACCTAGAGTTACAGAGCTGTAATTCCTCCATATGCAGTTAGACAAGGTACTCGCCATCATGGCACTATTGCTATGATCATAAATGCCCCCTAAATTCAACTCTAAACTCCAGGGAGCCATTCCAAGTGATGAAGGTCTGTTCTGCTGGTGATCTTGGCATAGGAAGATGACATTTCCACCCTACTCTTGACCTCAATCTCTGGTGCGATGAGGAACTCTGACAGGGTTCCTTTGCTCATGATTGTTGCAGCCTTGATCACTGGAAGGAGGGAACTGGAAATACCATCTTCCTATATCCCAACTGGCAGCAGAGTAGACTTTATGGCTTAGAATGGTTGATGGCTGTTAGGTAAGGTTGTGGGCGTGAGGGGGAGGCTAGGAGAGTAAACTCAGTTACTCATTCATAACTAAGTCAGAGATGTAGAATCTCAGCCATTATTATTATTATTATTATTAGTAGTAGTAGTAGTAGTAGTAGTAGTAACTTTATTGTATAATCCATCTGTTCCCTAAAATTGGGGCTCAAGATAGCTACTGGGACTCAGGGCACCTCAAAGCACCTCTCAAGAGGTCCAACACCATTGGTTATATCTTGGTGGAATTCAGCAGAATGCTCTTGTAGTGCTATCTTCAAATGACTCTTAACTCCAAGGAGCTTCCCAGAAGAGGTTGGCTATCTATCTATCTATCTATCTATCTATCTATCTATCTATCTATCTATCTCATATCCTGGTTTCTCCCAGTATGGAACCCAAAGCTAGAATCCCCAGCTTTGTTCTTCCAACAGTGATCATAAAAAAGTCTGAATACCTTCTCTCATGGCATTATACCATCTGGGTAAAAATGAACTACATTTGCATGATGGATCTTCATATAGGAACTTAATGGGAGGGCAACTATGATGGGCACCCGTAGTTTGATGTTCATAACAATCACCACTACACTTTCTTCCAATTCTTAAAGTCTTTGCACCTGTTTTTCAATTTTCTTTTAGAACAAGTTTTTTTGTGGAAAGCAGAGCCCAAATTATTGAATACATATTTGTCATTTACACTGAAACACCCTGACACTAGAGGAAGAGGGGAAAATTAAGGGTCTAAGACATCATCTCTCTGGAGTAGTAAGCAACTTGCTGATCCTACAGTCAACACATACTAGCACATGCATCTGTGGTAGAAAATGTCAGTCTAGATTTACTTTTGTGGCTGGTTCCAGGTTGGAGGGTGTCATGGGCCCAGTTGGGCCCGCCGCCTCGGAGGCCGCCACTGATGCGGGGGGAGGCCCAGACAAAGGCCCGGACGCCTTGGAGGCTGCTGCTGACGCAGGGGGAGGCCTGGACGCTGTGGAGGCCGCTGCTGCTGATGCGAGGGGAGGCCCGGAGGCTGCGGAGGCCACTGACGCTGACGTGGGGGAGGCTCGGATGCCACGGAGGCCACCGCTGACACGGGGGAGGCTCAGACACCGCGGAGGCCACTGCCAACGCAGACGGGCCCGTTAGCTGCACCGGGGCTGGCCTAGGGCCCACCCTGGCGGGCAGGGCACCTGCAGGCTTGCCAGGCAGGGCAGGCCCCAGCTTCTGCCCCCCCCGCTGCTCCGATTTGGAGGAGACTGCCGCCCCTCCTCCCACGTTCCGGCAATGGCGGCAGGGGAAGAAGGCAGTCCACCGGTCCCAGCAGCTGCTGGAGAAGCGGCTGCAGGCTGAGAGCTCTCAGCTGTGAGGCCAGGCGGCAGGCTGAGGGTTCTCAGCTGTGAGCCTGGACCTGATTGGTCGCCGCTGGGCCAGGGAGCTACTTAGGACAGGCGCTGGGAGGGGAGGACCATGGAGCAACAACCGTTGGTCTTCTGCATCCTCCTCTGCTGGTGTCCAGATTGAGCCCCTCCCTCCAGCGACCGCGTCCAGCCTCCCTGGCGGCGGAGTACTTGGTCTTTGCTTGGGTGAAGTAACCCTTTCTTTGCTTTAGAAAGTAGCCTGCATTTGCCTTTGCTTTGAGACTGATTTACGTTTGTGCTGGGGCTTGCCTGTGGGAGTGCTGTAATCCTCTGTGTACTGACTGCCAATAAACGCTGTCAGCTCCAGCCACTCGCCCTGTGTCTGTTTGGCCTCCGCCCATCGCCGACAGAGGGGATCTTCAGCACAGCCACATATTGTAACCCCATTTTGATACTTCTCATGTCAATAGGCAGCCTGTATCCTTCAACTTATTTCTGCCTGGTAATGGGACCAGCTGAGTGTGGCTAAGAGGAAGGTGTTTTTCAAGGATACCAGCTGCATCTGCTAATACGAACTAGAATGCTTTTGGTGCCATACAGTTGAGTAAGTTCCCTTACATATTCGGTTGTGCTTTTGAGGTCATTGGGCAATTGACATGTTTGGTTCATGGTTGTGTAATGTAAGTTCCATGGGTGCAATCCTTTTACATGGGCCTAAATCCTACTGTTAATCCATACTAGAGTAGAGCCATTGAATCACTTGGATTTACCTATTTGTTGACTCACTAGTCAACAGTTGATTAAATATGTCAGCTATAGCTCAGAGTAACCAACAGGTTGTGCATTGCTGGATAATGTAGAACTATTCTTCAGTGCCTTCATTATGCCACTTGAGTCACCGTAATTGGAGAAACAACCACTAGGCATTCCCCATTGTACAATGAGACACCAAGCAACATATCAACATGGACATCATTTGCTGCACCGTGTTGCTATTCAGGAAAAAAAGTGTTGTTTCACAATTATAACTATATGAGTGTAGATTTAGACTATGCAAACATGATATAGAATCTCAGCCTTAGTTCAAGATTCTTCACACTGTGTAAGATGGATCTGCCATGGACACCCTTAAAAAGCTATGCCTGTTTTCACCTTAAGTTTATAATATCTGCCCAACAAATCTATAGTTTCCATCTAGAGGCTATGCTGAGCAACATATCATGCAGACTCAGAAGCAAGGCCAAGTTATCACTTTTATGGGCCTAAGCAAAAACCTTGTTGTTGTTCTGTGCCTTAATGTTGACCCTGTCATAGGGTTTTCTTGGCAAGAAAGATTTAGTCAGAAGAGGCATGCTGTGGTCACAGCCTTCCTCTAAGTCTGAGAGAATGTAACTTGCCCAGGGCTACCTGGTGAGTTTCCATGGCACAGCAGTAATTCAAATCTTGGTCTCCTAGGGCCTTTCCGCACTACACTCTTTTAGTGCTATTATTCCACTTTCAACATCCTAGGGAATCCTGGAGTTTGTAATTTAGGGATGGGCATTTAGAATTCTCAGCCAGGGAACTGTTTGGCCTCAGTATAGTACAAACCCCAGAATTCCACAGGATGGTGAAAGTGGAACAATGGCACCATAACAGTGTAGTGCAGAAAGGCCCCTAGAGTCCTAGTCCAAAGTTCACACTGGCTGCAGATGAAACCCTATTGGCTCCCAATGTCACCTTCTTTATGCTTAATGGGTATCTTCATGAACTTGATATAAAAAACTGGTTGCTCAAGTAATTCAAGTGCAGGAGGAAAGAAGACTTATAGATGTGTTCATCCCTAGCCATAACACTCTAGGAAGTCTTACACATTTATTGAGAAGCTTCTGAAATAATAAGCTAGTGTCAAGTTAAGAAACACCCCCCTTCATATTCCAGGATGGAATTTAATAAAAAAAAATCCTTCTGACTCACCCATTGAGGTTGAGATTGTCAAATAATATGTTCCCCCTGCTCCCTAGACTGAAGTGCTATCTCTCACTTTCATCATTTGAGATTTCCCTGCAGAAGAAAATTGGGGGTATGTTTGCATATGTTGCGTTTTATAAACATGCTAAGGTTATATCAAACCTTCCAAAGAAAGCATTGGAGGGAAGCTTGATGGCTCCACAAAATGAATGCAGTGCAGCTGCATTTTACATCTATAAAATTGCTCAGAAAGAAAGAAAGAAAGAAAGAAAGAAAGAAAGAAAGAAAGAAAGAAAGAAAGAAAGAAAGAAAGAAAGCAGTTTCCCAGGCAGGGAAAGAGGCAAACACACACACTATTCATATATTTGCAACAGCCCTTCCTTTGTAAAAACACAAAAGGGATGTCAACCATTCTCTCCCTTTGGGCAAGCTGTGGAAAGCTCCATCTTGTAATCACTTGACCTAACAGTAAGACAAGCTCCTTCGAGCACAGATAATATTTCAATCTGTTTTCTAAGTGGCTAGACCATGGTGGGAGGTACCACAATGCAGGTAGCAAATAGAAGTCATAAAATGACTCAGTAAATCTCAGATCTTTCAAGAAAATAGTCAGTGGACTGAGTGTGAGCAGTAATATAAAGCTCTGGGAAAGAACTTTGGCCCCACATGTCTAAAATCCACTTAACAAACCAAAGATTTCAACTTAATGTAGTCTGTTAAGGGCTTGGTTATATATGTATGTGTGTATGTATATCTCAGATCCTGTCTTTCTCCTAGGAATAAGACTCAAGGTTGTTTATGATAAAATAACACAAATACAATTGAAGCATGTAATGAATGGGATCATGAATGAGAAAATATTTTAAAAAAACAGCAGAGGAAAACATGATCTATCCAGCTGAAAGTTCTTTCCATAGATGCCAGAGACCTGCTTGAATTAAAAAAAAATATCTTTGCCTACTGATACAATAGTAATGGGGAGGGAACTAGCCCAGTTTCCCTTGGTTGGATTTTCCATGTTTATTCAACTTCCAAAATGCTAGGAAACTGCATCTCATATAGGCTATATGGACCTAAATGCCCTATCTCACCTGGCCTTGGAAGCTAAGCAGAGTCAGTCCTTGTTAGCACTTGGATGGTAGACTGCAAATGAATGCCAGGTGCTGAATGGTGAAGAATGAGTGGGAACACCCCACTATGTCATCTATAGCCATATGCACCCTGATGAAAGCATCCTTTTGATCTCCCTGGGGTCCCCCAGAAGTCTCAGAAGATGCTGTCACTGTTGTATATCTGGCTACTACAAGAGCAGTGAAGGATGTTCCTCCCACTCTCCTACATCACTAAATAGCTATGTTTGGGGTGGCCAGCAAAGATATGTGAGTTTTAAGTGGGTGGGGGAGGAACCATTCAACAAAAACACGCAGAAAAACCAAGAACATCATCTGTCAATGATATATGTCACTAAAAGGATGCCAGCTACAAATGTAATGTGTACAACTGAGGGTTAAAGCAAACATTAACAGGAATGTATATCTTCTGCAATAAATAGATTTTTCCTCCAACAGTTGAATTTCCTCAGAGATGTACCTTTTAATTATAAATAAAAGGAGAAATTGAGTTGGTCAGTCCTAATTAAAATAAACTCCTTGAACCTGTTGTTGTGTGGTGAGTCAACACATAGGTAATTCCTATTGATTCAATGGGTCAACTCCAGGATTCAATGAGTCTACAACAGGATTTTGGCCACCATCAATCTTTACCTTCCAATGACCCAAGCATACCAAGTACAAAATACATTGGAGAGGAAAACAAAGTGCTATGACTAAAACATGTCTTTCATTGCTTAGAAGAACGTTTCTTCTGAAAATGTGCTAAACACATAATTTGGTTGGATCCTAAAGCTAGCATCAAATGCAATTGAATCTACAACCATCTTTGTACTACCCTATTATAGTGCTGTTATTCCACTTTCAACAGTCTGTTGAATTCTAGGGCGTGTAGTTTACTGAGGCCAAAGAGCTCTCGGCTGAGAATTTTAAATGGCCCTCCCTAAAGTGCAAACCTCAGGATTCCACAGGATGGTGAAAATGGAATAATAGCACTATAACAATGCAGTGCAGAAATGGCCTACAATTCCATATCACAAGTAGCCAGCTATTTACCAATACCATCCATGCAGATGGAGAAAAAAAGTCTATATACTTTCTCTGCACCATGATTTTATAAATCTATTTTTTATTTCCCCCAACTTCATAGAATCATAGAATCATACAGATGGAAGATTCTACAAATCCATCAAGTTCAACCCCTTGCCAAGCAGGAATACTCGGTCAAAGCTCTCCTGACAGATGGCCGCCCAGACTCTATTTAAAATACTCCAAAGAAGGAGAATCCACCACACTCTGAGGCAGCATATTTCACTGTTAAACTGTTCTTACCCTCAGGAAGTTCTTCCTAGTATTTAGGTGGAATCTCTTTTCCTGAAGTTTGAAGCCATTATTCTGTGTCCTAGTCTCTGGTGCAGGAAAAACAAGCTTGCACCATCCTCCAAACGGCATCCCTTCAGACACTTAAACATGGCCATAATGTCACCTCTTCTCATACACATACACAGCAACCTAAGCCAGCCCTCATAGGACACAGTTTCCAGGCATTTTATCATTTTGGTTGCCCTCCTCTGGACACGTTCAAGTTTTGTTTGTTTAAAGTGCTCTAGCCTTTCCTCCTTTGATTACCCCAATCCAGTGCTAGTATTGCCCACAATATTCCAAATCTGTCCCACCATCATTTTAGATAAAATATGTAAATCATTCTGGCAAAAATAATATGGTTGATAATCACAGCTGGAAGAGAGATTCTGTGACTTTTGCCTCTAAAATGACTCCGATCCATTTTGAAAGACAAGTTCACTGTCTTTTGAGTTGGATCATTCAAGCTTCAGCAGTTTAGCCCATTCGTAGACTGGTTAAACGAATCTGGCACACAGGGGGTCAGTTCAGATATTTACTTACCTGGATTCATAACCATGTTGCTGCATGATGACATGAAACTGGTAGGAATATAAGGAATATTTAAAAATTTAATTAAAAGGTGGGAAAGGGACAACTCATCAGTGATAACACGATCAGAAAAATGAACAACCTCTGAGCTAGAGAGAAAAGATCAGTACTTTCTCCCTTCTTTCTCTCACTCTCCATGTTTGATATAGAAGGTCCAAGCTGTCCCATAACTCTAGAGATATTTTTCCAGAGTCTGTAGGATTGGAGCCTTAGTTAGAAAGCAAGAGTGATCGTCGTGACTGGTTAGGAAAGCCAGGAAAAAATGCACAGCATCTTTACTAGGTCAAATCAGGATACAAAATTAAATGTTTCTGTATCTTATTTTACCTCCTCTTGATGGAGCTCGAAGGCAGCGCTGGTTAGCATATTATATTGTGACATTCATTTTCTCCACTCAGGGATGCAAGTAGACATTATCTAAGAGGCTGTTCTTAATTTTTCTTCCTTATTATCGTTGGTTACAGCTGCTCATGTCACCCGTGATTTAACTGAAGGCATCCTCCATCGCATCACTCAATATAATCAAATCCAGGGAATATGTTGAGGGTTTTGCTGATGAGAGAGAGAGAGAGAGAGAGAGAGAGAGAGAGAGAGAGAGATTATATATAATATAGAGAAACCCAGGAACAAATCTAAATGCATGAAGATTGAAAAGAAGATCACCACAATAATAACTTTGGATATTCTGGTGCCTGTGGATGCACTACATTTTGTACCTCAAGTGGAACATTGACTGGTGAAATTCAGGAACACAACTAACCTGTAGGAGCAGTGAAATGTCCTCCTTCACTTTCCTTTTTCTTCACTGCTGACAATGACGGCAGATAAAATAACCCTTATTTCTCAGTCACCTCAGCCTGAGCATTCAGCAGTCTAAACATCACCATTTTGTACCAGGACACTAGAGGAGAAAAACGGCTGCCACCTTGGGTTGCCAGATAAGAACTACTCAAGGTTCAAAGATTATAGGAACAAAATCTGAGAACTAAGGTGAAGATCTGATTGGTCAAGTCAGAGGCAATGGGCTCTAGTGATGTTGCAAGGGTGGTGTTATTAGGCCTGGCCCAGTTAAGAAATTAAGTGTGTACCTTCAGCATCACCTTCAGTTTTTCAGACTGTGGACGTCTGGGGGTCATTTACTTAAAAACAAGACTGGCAATGGTCACCCAGAGGACCTTCTTGTTGGCCACCTCTAAACTATGGCATGGACTACCCAAACATATCCAACAGCAAAATATGCTGTCTGAATTTTTAAAAACTGCTAAAGACTTATCTCTTCCAGCAGACCTACCGAGTCTATTTTTAATTATGATGTAGTTTTAATTATGATTTTAATTATGATATATATTTGTATGTAAATGGTTTTATGTTTTTAGTGTATTTTAATCATAATGTGTTTTTAATTGGTATGCTGGTTTTAATTGTATTTTAACACTTGTTGTACCCCACCTCGAGCTTTGAGGAGAAGCGGGTGATAAATAAATACTTATGATTTTGATTATGATAAAAACTAGCAAAGGAGAACATACATACACATTTCCCAACAGTGTTCTCATCCTGAGATTCCTCCCCCTTGCCCTCAAGAATAGAGAAAAGGAGCTAGACCCTAAGATGTTGTACCGGGCCCTGAGATCTGAGATGGAAGATTGTAGCCTTGTGCCAACAGTTGTGTTTCTCCATAATGCTCCAAAACAAGGGGCTGGGTTGCAGGTAAGAATAAACTCCTCTTGCTGCCAACCTCACAGGTGACCTCAAAGAATGAAAAGGAAAGACCTCACCAATAATACTGCGGATAAGCAGCCTCCTCTCTCTCCCAAAAGAAAAAAAAATCACTGAGACAAATCGCTCACCAAGTACACCACCTACCAAGTGTGGGTGAAGACATTTTGCTTCCTGTGGCAAAATACAAAATGGCTTCTCTCCCCATTCCAGGTACAGAAGCTGGTGCAAGTTCCTTAAGTCATCTGACATAGAAAGCTGCAAATCTGGGACAGTTACATCCCAATCAAATGTTTTAGTGGAGTCTTAATCAGTGGCAGTCCATGGACTGGTGCCAGTCCATGACCCATTGGCTGCTCATCCACAGCAAGTTTCTAGGAAAGCAAGAAACAGTTCTATATCAATGGGGATAAATATGATGCTAATCTCTGGCATATCGGGAAGGAAAGCCTGCTGGTCACCCACATTGTACAGTTTAAGAAGCACTGCTCATAGCACACTATTGACTAGTTTATTTAGGGAGAAGTCAGACAGAAGAAGATTAAGTTATAGCAGTCACATTAAGCCTCTCTCTAAACAACAAGGAGAGATTTAAACAGACTGCTATTGGCAGGCTTGATGTTCTATAAAGCAGCTATAAAACATGCTTCCAACAGCCAGTTCAGAATGTTTTATCACTGCTTTGTATCAGTCATGGGGACCCAGAACTCACAAATGGAGCAGGCCTGAGGTCTTCCTCTAGGCCATTTTTCTCATCTATCATAGCAATTTAATCTGTCATTCTTCAAGGAGTCTCTAAATAGGAGATCTTATTCAATGCAGCTGGCAATAAATTCATTCAGTCCAAATGACAGTTCTCAAAACCAGTAAACAATCCAGTTACATCCTGCTGACATTATGGATATACTCTCCTCCCATGGGTATAACATCTGCTGAAAAATCAAATGGGAATAATCCAACCTAAGCTTTTAAAAAACAAAACAAATAAACCCTGATACACAGTGCCATTATTGTAACATTACAGTTTGGGACTAAATACATATTTGGCTGATTAATTAATAGATTAATCATCCTCCCTTTATCCCAATTTGGGACTCAAGGGGGCTAAAAAAAGCATTTCACACGTGGCAAAAATTATAGAAGTATATAATCTCTATTGAAAGATCATCCTACATAGAGGGCCAAAATAAGCCACCTTGGGTCTTGGGCAAGGAGAAAGACAAGATAGAAAATAAACAGCCAAACAAATAAGGTATCTCCCCCAAACAAGAACTCTCCCCCTCCCTATGAAATTTTATTCAATGCTCCAGTTCCTAGCCTTTCAGTAACTTAAAAAATCCATTGGGCATTTAGAGTATAGGCATCCAGAGAAAAAGCGCAGGTAAATCAGCAAGTGAACTGGAACACAGGAAATATAGAAGACTAAGGTGTGAACATTTCAGCATTTCATTCTCCTCAATGTGAAGAATTGGGGAAATGGAGGAAAATGTCTTTGGAGTCAAAATTTCTTATTTGGGATGCAATATCCCCACTTTCCTTTCTTATAGCTACATTCTTGCTTCCTGTAGCAACCAACCAATAGTCAAAAGCCACTTTAAATAAGAAGGTCTTTGACTGCTAGCAGAATAAGAACAAAGAGGGAACCAGGCTAGTCTCCCATAGGAAGAAGTTCCACAGCCTGGCAGCAGCTCCCATAGTCTCCCTATGTCCTCATCAAGCGTGCCCTATGGCAGTGGTAGGAGCAAGTGAAAGCAAGTGAAAGCCCTTCCCAGAGAACTTCAAAACTTGGGCAAGTTAGTCTTTCAAGTAATCAGAATCCAAGCCATATGGCACACTTTGAATTTTGACCAGAAAGGACTGGTAGCCACAGAAACTGTTGTTAACAAGGAAAGTATGTGTTTCCTGTCACCAGATCCAGGCAATAGTCTTGCTGCAGAATTTTGGATCTGCTGACATTTCTGCACAGTTTCTCAACAAATGCAGCCCCAAGTAGAATGTAATGTAAATAGAATGTAATTAAGGCATGTGTCAATGCCAGTCTGCATAAGAGGTTCTGTTGCATTATGTGGATGCATAATGGACTCCTTGCTCCACAAATTTCTCACAGCTCTTGTGTGTGTGTGTGTGAGAAAGCAAACTGTTACAAACCTGTTGTTATGGCTAGCCAGTTCCATGGGAAACGTTTCCTCAGCGTTATCAGCTTGTCCGGAACTGGCACACAGCTGCGCCATCATATGTGTTTTTGCTACATGACATGTTATGGCTATGAACTTGTTATTCACGCTTGTTGTCGTGAGTTGAAGGTGCCTACAACATGTTTACTGCATATCATATAAACCCCATGCCTTGTGTAAAAGTCTCTCTGTTCTTCTCTCTTTGCACTCTGTTGCTGATCTGCCATGATGTTCGGCAGAATAGATTTTGCTTCTGTAACTTAGGCTGTTTTGAAATTCTTTTTTACTAATAAACGTAGTCAATCTGCTAGTATGACCTCAGCAGTGTTTTGTTACTTGCTCCGTGAAGCAGGCATGAAGTCTAAAGCAAGCAGGAGTTTTTATTCCTTTTTATCAGCAGGAGTTTCTAGACTCCTGTTTTGCAACATGGTAGCAGAGGATGGTTTCGATCCATCGACCTTGTTTTGAGTCCTGCGTTAAGTTATGCCTGCTGAGGAGTGTTTTTGAATAGGTTTTTTAGCTGGTTCTACCATGGCTCAACCAGTGCCTGGGGGCTTGCCCCTTGTTAAGCTCAATGGGACTAACTACCTTGCTTGGTCCGCGAGAATGGAAAAATATCTGCAGGCCGAGGGTCTGTGGGGGGCGTTCACTGATCCTGTTTCATTGCAAGGTACAGCAGTTCAGATTCAGGCAGCAACTAGACGAGCCATGTCTATGCTCTTCCTGGCTGTGGAAGATGACCAGCTCACGCACATCAGGGACCTTAATACTCCACGTCAAGGATGGGTCAAACTACGAGATATACATCTCAGTGAATCTGGAGCAGCAAAGTATGCTTTGTCTCATAGACTTTACAATACCAAATGGACCCCAGGCACCTCGATGAGGGAGCATCTGACAGTTTTTTCAGAGCTGTTTTCATCACTCCGAGAGAGAGGCAAAGTTTTGCCTGAGAGTGACAGGGTATTCTGCATTTTGAATTCCCTTGATGCTTCCTGGGAACTAGTCGTTTCTTCACTCCAGTCCGTGCCAGAAAGGGATTTGACTGTCTCCATGGTTTCTGCCCGGCTGATGGAGGAAGAAGACAAGCGAGCCAGGAATGCGGCACCTCCCACACAGGCTTCAGCGGCAGAAGCCTGCTCCGGTAAGAAAAAGTCTTCAGCTGCTGATCGCAGTGAGGAGGGGCTGGTGCATGCCCATGCTGTCCGGAGATGTTTTCGCTGTGGATCTGCTTCACACCTCAGACGTGATTGCCCACTTCTGAAGCAAGGGGAGCAAAGTACCAGTAGAGCCGGTTTCCAAGGTTCCAGAAATAGAGGGAACAAGGCAGGTCATGCCAGGGGACGGTTGCGTGTTGCTGTTGCTGTTTCTGAAGGTCCCCAAGATGCAGAAGACCCAGACCCAATCTGGCTCCTGGACAGCGGATGTTCCCAGCATCTCATCAATTCAAAAAACCTGTTCAGTGACTTAAATTCTGCGAGTGTTTCAAAGGTAATTTTGGCAGATGGGACAAAAGCTGAGGTTTGTGGTGAAGGGATTGCCTATGTTCCAGCACTTGATATGTGTTTGAAAAATGTTTTGTATGTGCCCTCTCTTGATTTCTGTCTGTTATCTGTGGGGCAGCTGACAGAATCTGGGTTTAAGGTTGAGTTCTGTGGAAAACAGGGCAAAGTGCTCAAAGATGGGGAGGTGTGTGCTGTGGCTACACGGGAAGAAAGGCTGTTCTTCCTTGAAACAAGACATACTGTGTGTAATGTGTATGCTAATAATCCACAACACCATGAATGCATTCATCTCATGCATCGTCGCATGGGGCATGCGAGTTTTCCAGTGTTAAAAAAGTTGGCAGGTTGCTGTAAAGGGTGTTCTTTGAAGTCTTGTAGTGTGTTCCTTGACTGTGCAATTTGCAAGCAAACCAAATCCAAGCAGCTGCCAGCACCACGGGTTAGCTCCCGTGTGCCAACTGCCCCATTCCAGTTGGTTCATTGTGACATTGTAGGGCCCCTCAGTAAACAATCACTCGGGGGGGGGTAGATATTTCTGTCTCTTCGTAGATGATTTTAGCAGGTACATTTTCTGCTATGTGTTGAAGCAAAAGTCTGATGTGTGTCAAGTCCTCAAGAATTGGTGTTCCCTGATTGAGAGGCAGTTTGGTTGCTCTTTTCAAAAGTTGCAAACTGATAGGGGAGCTGAATTCTTGTCAGAAAACATGCAACAGTGGTTCAAAAAGAAAGGGATCATTCACAGGACAACTGCCAGCTATTCTCCTCACCAAAATGGAGTGGCTGAGCGCAATGCAGGAGTCTTACAGACTCTGATGCACAGTCTGCTAACTGATGCAGATCTGCCTCTGAGTTTTTGGGGTGAAGCAGTTCTGACTGCCTGTTACATACACAATAGGCTCTGGAGTAGTGTAATCAATGCAACCCCCTATGAGTATATGTATGATAAACAGCCTTCCATTGCTCACATGAAGGTGTTTGGGAGTTTTGCCTGGGTGCACATTCCCAAGAGTCAAAGGAAAAAGGGAGAACCAAGAGCTCAGCATTTGCGTTTTGTTGGCTATGAGCCTTATTGCAAAGGGTATCGTTTTCATGCTGGTGGTAATTCCTGTGTTGTGTCAAGAAATGCCTCCTTCGAGGAACACGCAAACTGGGCACGTGTTCAATCAGCGTCTGAAATTCTTCTTCCTGTGTCTAGCCAGCCTGCAGCGCAGCCAGCTCAACCCTCAGTCTCCGCTCCCGGGCCCTCGAGGGTTAAAACAGAGGAGAGAGACTTGCGAAGGGGGAGAGCTGTAAGCGATGTGACTGAGTCTAGCACAGGGGAGGGAGAGCGAAAGTATTCAGTTAAAAGGTCACGTAGTGCTGAGGAGGGGGAAGGCACCTCACAGAGTCAACCCGTCCTCAGAAGATCAAAAAGAAAAACAAAAGGCATCCCCCCACGCCGTTTCCCTGATGCTCAAGCAGTCCGTGTGTGTGCAGCTGTAGCTTCTGAACCGGAAAGTTTTGCTTCTCTTGAAAGATTGCCTGAGCAACAAGCTCAGCCCTGGTGGGATGCCATGCAAAGAGAGATGGATTCCATTGCTCAGCACAACGTGTATTCTTTGTGTAACTTACCCAAAGATGTAAAACCAATTGACAGTAAATGGGTTTACAAGCTAAAGACCTCTGCTGATGGGCAGGTGAAATATAAAGCACATCTAGTCGCAAGAGGGTGTTTTCAAAGCGACGCCACTTTCGACCAAATATTCAGTCCTACAGCAAAACAGCAGTCTATTAGATTGGTTTTTTCTCTGGCAGCTCAAATGAATGCTGTGCTTACACATTTTGATATCACTACTGCCTATCTCAATGCTGATTTGGAAGAAGAGGTTTATATGCTCCAACCTGATGGATTTGAAGTTGAAGGAAAAGAGTCTCACGTTTGGAAACTGAAACGTGCTCTTTATGGTCTGAAACAATCAGCCAGATGTTGGAATGTTTGTTTACACAATGCTCTGCAGGCGTGTGGTTTCAAACAAAGCGTTGCTGATCCTTGTGTATATGTCCAAGGGAAAGGGGAAAGTTTAGAAATTCTCCTTGCCTATGTGGATGGTTTGTGTTTGGTTTCTGCTACACAAAATCAAGCACAAGTGTTTGAGAATGAACTGGGAAAAAAGTTCCAAGTCAAAAATCTGGGTCCAGTTCAAAACTTTCTGGAAATTGAAGTACAGCAAGTCAAAAATGGTTTTCTGCTGTGTCAGAAACAAAAGATTGTGAAGTTGTTAGAAAAATGCAACATGACTGACTGCAAGGCTGTAAAAATGCCTATGGTACCTGGGTTTATGAAAAACATTGGTGTTGAAATGTTTCCTGACATACATCTGTATCAATCTGTCATCGGGAGTCTCTTGTACTTAGCAAGTACCTGCCGCCCTGATATTGCTCTGAGTGTAAACATTTTGGGCAGAGCGTGTGCTAAGCCTACCCAGTATCATTGGCAAGGTGTAAAAAGAGTGCTTAGGTACCTGAAAGGTTCTTTGGAGTACTGTTTGTGTATTTTTCCCAAAGAACAGCCTACATTGGTGTGTTACTCTGATAGTGATTTTGCAGAAGATGTGTCAGATCGCAAGAGCACATCTGGTTATGTTATCATTTACAGTGGAGTGGTTATTGATTGGAAAACTAGGAAACAGACATGTTTATCTTTATCAACAATGGAGGCTGAGTACGTGAGTTTGTCTACACTCTGTACTGAACTAGAGTGGTTCATACAGTTGTTAAAAGATCTGGAAGTCCATGTTCCACAACCAGTACAAATATATTGCGATTCACGGGCCTGTATTCACTTGGCAGGTTCTGACAGAATTTCCTCTCGCTCAAAGCACATTGACATTAAGTTTCACAATGTAAAGTTGTTTTTGCGAGATGGGAAAGGATCTCTCACTTATGTGCCTTCAGAATGTAACTTAGCTGATGTGTTTACTAAGCCACTATCTGCTGAGACATTTGGTCAACTTGTAAGTAAACTAGGATTGACAAAGCTTCCAGTCCAAAATGGCTAAATATGTGACTAAAATTTGTTCCACAAGGAGTAGGGGAGTGTTGCATTATGTGGATGCATAATGGACTCCTTGCTCCACAAATTTCTCACAGCTCTTGTGTGTGTGTGTGTGAGAAAGCAAACTGTTACAAACCTGTTGTTATGGCTAGCCAGTTCCATGGGAAACGTTTCCTCAGCGTTATCAGCTTGTCCGGAACTGGCACACAGCTGCGCCATCATATGTGTTTTTGCTACATGACATGTTATGGCTATGAACTTGTTATTCACGCTTGTTGTCGTGAGTTGAAGGTGCCTACAACATGTTTACTGCATATCATATAAACCCCATGCCTTGTGTAAAAGTCTCTCTGTTCTTCTCTCTTTGCACTCTGTTGCTGATCTGCCATGATGTTCGGCAGAATAGATTTTGCTTCTGTAACTTAGGCTGTTTTGAAATTCTTTTTTACTAATAAACGTAGTCAATCTGCTAGTATGACCTCAGCAGTGTTTTGTTACTTGCTCCGTGAAGCAGGCATGAAGTCTAAAGCAAGCAGGAGTTTTTATTCCTTTTTATCAGCAGGAGTTTCTAGACTCCTGTTTTGCAACAGGTTCAAATCTTCCAATCCAATCTTCCTTCTATACTTATATTTCTATTAGTTTCTCAAAATCAAACAAGATTAATCCGATCACATTCAGCAGGCTGAGTTAGATGAAACACCTCCTCTTTCCATTGTATGATTTGAGTGACAGACAACTCTACCTTCTAACCTGAGCGTAAATTTTGTGAAGCACTCTCCAATATTTGGGGCAAAGATTGTAATTTTGATAGTTTATTTCTCCTTTCCACTTCCAAAAGTTTTCAAGATTTTGAATCAGCTTTTAATCATCATAATCCTCATGCATTCATCTTCTCTGAATCTGTTCAGCTTTCTGGTCCGGGAATACCCGTATGAAGTGTAACATTTTCATGCACAGGGCCAAACAATGGAAGAGAGGAATGAATTACCCTACCCTCCTCCCAAAACTAAAACCCATCTTCCCTGTGAGCCATTGTACTAATCCTAAAACTCTGTAGATTTATTAATTCAAGCAATTTCTCAACTGTCTTCAATTTTTTTCAAAGTGGTGGTCTGCAAGGAACATAATGAAATTAAGTGTTCCTTTTTTGGGATACTTTCCAAAGGGGAAGGTAGCTCCAAACACCCTTGCACCGACACAGCTAAACTTGGCAGGCTTAGTGTCCTTTGAAGAAATAATTAATAATTTCCTACCAGTTTTTTTCATTTATCATAATTCCTTGGTTTCAAGAACTTTCACAGTCAGTCACTGAAAAAGTAGCTTTGTACAGAGCTGGCCTCTGATGGTCTTCCACGTCCACTTGGCCTTTGTTCACAGAGTACAGGGCTCAAAGAATATAATGGTAAAAGACTATGGCCATTTCTACACTAGACTGTTATAGCGCTATTATTCCACTTTCAACATCCGATGGAATCTTGGCTGGCCCCTCTCTAAACTGCAAATCTCAGGATTCCGTAGGATGTTGAAAGTGGAATAATAGCACTATAACAGTCTAGTGTGGAAATGGCCTATATTGAGCAGAATCCTCTGAATATCTTCTTAAGATATTTTTTTTAAAAAAAAAAAAAGGAAAGGATGGATGGTGGTTTACTCTGGAATGTGTCAGAGATATGAACAACCTCAGTACAGCAACTAGCAAGTAGAGCTTTGGTACTACATTGCTGAAAATATAATTTGATGCAGATGTGCCACTAAAATAACTCACCTCTTCTGAAAAAAAGAGCATATCTATGAGAAAAGAAAAAAAAATGCCTCCCATCCTCAAAGAACTAGGTACTTTGATAAGCCAATGCCTAAACTATGTTCCTGGAGAGTGGCCTTCCTTCCTGACTGTCTTACCTAGCTGCACCCACTTAATCCACTTGATATCACCATTTCGGACCTGGAATTTCCTATGCCTGACTCTATTGTCTTCCAGAAACACCACCTGAAGAAGTTCAGAATGGTGAGAGTCACTGAAATCAGACTACAGCCTGCAGCTTCTGACTAACTGAAAAAGACAATTGAGATCTTGAAGACCTTCTGCCATGAGAAGATTTTCCAATACAAGAGTTGCTGCAGTGTGCAAGAAAAAAAAGTTATACACCTTATCATGGAATATGGGCCTTGCCTCCCATTATCAGTGTCAGCGTGGTCCACATTCCCAACCAAGACTAGATGCAGATTCTGTTTGGGCTGGGCTGGTCCCCACATCAACAAAACTGAGTGGATTGTAGATTAGCCTCAAAGGGCAGTATGTCTAAATTAATAAGATATCACTGTTGCATGTATGTGAATGACACCATACACACAATAGAGATCAATGTGGAGATAATAGGAAAAATAACCCCAAAGGCTAAAAAGACTGTTTGGAGCCATTCTGAAGAAAATTGGTTTGACTGGCTACCTGACTAGGGAGGTTGGGTGGATGGTGCCATTAGAAATTTGATAAAATGGTTTATAAATGGCTTTGAAGGTATATTCCTGCATGGCAGGGATTGGATGTAATTTTGCCCTTGTGGTCTCTCCCAACTCTGTGATTCTATGATTCTATATGGTTAATTGGTATAATGGAGCTATATATGTATATGTCCTGAATGTGAAAAACTATATGTAAAAATACTGATGAGCACTTAACCAAAAAACCTTAAGGCAGCAAGCTTTTGATGATAACAAAAATGAATTAGCTAAGATATAGACTAGATTTCAATTCTTTGAACTGAAACCTAGCATGTCTCTATCTTAGTTTTGAACTGAAATGAGGGAAATGAAGGGAGAATGGAATGGCTTCTCATGTGCTAACCCAAAATGCTTATATCTTTGTTATTTGTGTATCTTGGTACTAGGAAAATTCTTCCAAAAGAACTGTGAAGTTTACATGGCATATCCCACTCTACTGGGGAATACGTTATGTAGCAAAAACTAGAGAATGGTTGTGTACCTTGCAAGAGACAACTGATGCCAAGAAGTTTTGACTATTGAATTCATTAAATTTTTTCCAGAACATGGGCTTTGAAACAGTGACTTGGGCAACCCTGATAAACTGTATTAGAATGTAAGAGCTCATGGCTCAAGACCCTCATTCTCTCCAGATTCTGTTTTATCAGGATGAGAGACAGAAATGAATTTCTTTTCCTAGGTGATGTTGGGTCCTTGACTCACCAGGCCTGATCTTCTAATTTCTCCTAGAGTTATAGGGAAAAGAAAGTCCCTTCGAGGAGGCATGCACCACATGGCTACCTCCTCCTTCTCTGGCCATGGGATTGTCACAACTGTTTGCTTCTGATGATCTAAACAATTTTCATCATCTGACTCTCTGAAATGCTAGAAATTTGGAGAGAATTTCATTTAAAATTTTTACGGGAGGGCAAAACCTTCATTTCCTCCCATTCATAGAAATATCCCTGCTGGACAAGTGGTGGACCTGTCAAACTTCCCATGATACAGTCTGATCCATCAGTGGCTTGACATCATAGGATCCTGGCCTTCTACTTTATAGGACTGCGTGTCACCACTTTATAAAGGACAGTCCTCTACTTGAAGGCGCCCTGTCTTTGAAGGGCTGTTCAGTCCAAGCTTGGGGTGAGGATGAAGAACCGTAAGGAGATGTTCATGTCACCCAGCAACACTTGGCCCTTGGACAGCAGGAGAGTGAGGAGGCACAAAGGTTCCCTAATCAAAGTCTTCTGCATGATGGTGAGATATACTACATTTATGTATTTCTATTTGTTCTCAGTTTCAAGTCATACATATAAATTAGCATATGCACATTTTATGCAAATCTGGCTCTTTTTTCTTCTTCTTCTTTTTTTAGAGATGCATCTCCTCTTCACTGGCAATGCATAAGAAGGCCACCCTATGATTAACTGGGATTATCTTGCAACTCCAGGCTGCTGCTATAGTATGCTTCACTACCAGGCTGAGAACAAAAAGAAAAAGACTGCCTAAGTTGCTGCTTCCCAACTGACAATTCCCCCTGGGTGCCTCTCTCTGCTGCTCGAAGGCAGCCCTGCAGCTATGTGTACCAGCTACACAGTGATAGGTAGTGCTGACGGAATAGTATTTGTGCCCAACTCTAGTTAAGTGATAGAAGCTCCAGGATAAGTGTGTTATCTTCATTGGCTCCTAATAACAGGGTCTCTCAGATCTGTGCTTTTGCATTCCAGTCTCCTAATACATTATTTCCAAGGTTTCATTTTTAATTTCAGACCTAAAACAACCCCAGCAAGCATAGCAGCTCTTGATGCCAAAAGATGGCTTCAGTCAGGGCATCTTTGGCATTGTCTACAGTCCAAACTAAAGCAAGAAAAAAGATTTTCACTTTTGGAAGATGGCCTCAATAATGGATTGTGCAAATCCCTATAGTTACAGAATCCAAGCACATTTCTTTGATGGTGAAACAAGGTCAATAGTGTTTTCTCTACCACTTGCTTTGTTCCTTCAGCACAGCCTCTACAAAAAGCAAAAATACTGACCTGCCACTGCTGTAGGCTGTAATACAATGCTGGGATAATCATTCATCTGTTTCAGCCAACATCTCAGTGGCAGCATAGATAGGTCACTAAATATCTTTTAGCAGACACTTGAGAGCAAATCTACCTTTGGAATTATTTGCTTGTACCCTTGCTTCTCTGAATAATGATACTTACTGCAACTGGCTTGCAGCAGATAGTCATAATGTATGGATGCAGGTTTCTTCCAACGACTACTCAAGGAATGATGATGGAGATGCCTACATCCAGATCTTCTCCTCCACTGAGGTTGATCTGGCATGTGTGGCCACCTGATGGGGCTCATGGCCAAAAAAATTGCCTGCTGGCATTTCTGTTCCAGGTCCCTCATGGTCATCACTACAACTACTAGCATAGTTTGCCTAAAAGCCATTGAACAAGCTACACATGATATAGTTAAATGGTGGTTGCTCCATACCAGCCTTCATCTGAATACTGACAATGTGCAACCACAATATTGATGCTGTATCTGCCAAGTATGCCAGTTTATTGTCCCATTGAGCAAGAGGGAAATGCACAATGGTTGTCCCTGCTGCCCTAAGGAGTATAAAGTGGTACATGGAAAGCATTTACAAGCAGCATTCAAGAAGGAGCACCTATCCATCCAAAATATCTTTATTAGTCCAAACTAAAGTAGACCCATTCAATCAATCCTTGAATGCTGAATCAGTATGTAAGCAAACTCAATCTATTCCATGACTCTACTCTAGCTGGCAGATTAAGAATAGGATTTAGGTCATGGGGGCTAGGGACATTTTCTCTTTAACACAGGCTGCATCCCTGAGTAACAAACCATCTCTTTTTAATTCAGAGTCCCACCCAAAATGATGACTGTAAGTGATATTATATCACCTTCTGTCACCATTTTAGGTGAGATGCTGAAGAAAAAAGAGATAATTTGGGTGTTGCAGTTCTGGGAGTTGTTAGGGATTTTTCCCTACATTTGGACATGTTTATGGGCTTTCTGTTTGGTGTTCAGTACTAGAGAGTTCTCTGTTACATTAAAAAAATTAAATCATTTATTCTCCCAACCATGGAAGATTCTTAGGGCCATTTACTCACTACGCTGTTATAGTGCTATTATTCCATTTTCAACATCCTATGCAATCCTCGGGTTTGCAATTTAGGGAGGAGTATTTTGAATTCTCAGCCAGGGAGCTCTTAGGCCTCAGTAAACTACAAACCTCAGAATTCCACAGGATGTTGAAAGTGGAATAATTACACTATAACAGTGTAGTGCAGAAAGGCCCTGAGAGAGGCATAGAAGTACTATTTGTGGCCCATGTGCTATCCACTCTTGGTCTCCTATATCATGCAAATTCTACAAATGAGAGAGATGCAGACCATTTTTTTCCACAACTGAGTGGAATCTGAGAGTTATCTTTTGTTCTTTCTACCCAGCTTGATAGTAGCCAACAAATCTCTGCTGCCTTTGAAAGCATCTGTTAATTAATCAGTTTGTTTTGCCTGTGGTGTGACATTAATTTCTATTATTACATTTATATGTGGGAAACAGCACTACACACAGATGCCTTTTACTAACCATTATTTCTTAAAACATCCTGCAACATTGATTTAATACCATCTGATGCTGATGATGATGATAATGATAATGATGATTACTGAAATAGGCCCACAGTTGGCCCATCTTCTGAAGAACAAGCCCCCACTGACCCTCATAACTTCTTCTCAAAATTGAAAACATTGCTTTTATTTCTCCCACAAGCCCTGCTTAGCACCGAGTACCTTTGGACTTGGCCCTTAGCACAGCAACTTTACTTATCATTATACTCAATAGTTCATGATGCAACTGTCATACTTCTTTACATGCTACACAGTTAATTGCTGATACTTGTTAATGGTACAATATTTTAAAATAAATAAAAATATCATTGGTCCATGGTTGCACAGAAGGGCATGTGTTAGTGAGAGTTAGTACTACATCGGTGGCAGTTTGCTCATGTGGCTGGTGGCATTTAGCACTGCACCTGCCTTTAGTGTATTTCTCTCCCAGCTCAATTTTTTTTTCCCCCTTTCCATCACGTCTTTCTTAGGGTACCTGTTTCAATTTCAGAGCATGGAACAATAGGTTGAGATCAGGAAAATGAAAGCATCGTAGCTTCAAATGACCCTCACTGAAGCAACACAATGCAACCAAAGTTGATTGGCTATGTAGACCTCTATGTGATCCCTGACTGGTTGGGACTGCACACTGAAAAAGCTCTTTCAAGTTAGAAAGAAAATGATCTTAAAGGATGGGAGGAAACAATGGTGCTGAGGAAGTGAGCAAAACAGTATCTGAGTGTGTGGCAAACAGGTTTTCCTATCTATGAAAGTGCTGCACACTTCTAAATGCTAATTTCCTCATCAAAAATCAGAACATCACAAAAATTCATCACAGCAGTGCACTATGTATACAAAACAGATGGCTCAGCAGTCTCTACGCACCCAACTCTACAGTGATTTCCTTTTGACAGCATATTGAAAGGTTTGGTTTGCCTGTTTTTGAGACACTGTATTTCTTTTCTTCAAAGAAAAAAATATCCATCTCTATTGTAGTACATTTTGTGTGATTATGTGCCTCCTTCACAGATCAGCAGCCCAAGTAAACAGGAACATCAAATGCAAAATGTAAAACGGCACATTCCCCAGCCTGTAATTGGCATTCGCATATTTGCCGGTGACCTTATTGATGACAATCTCCTTTTTTTCAGCCTGGTTAATCTCATTCTTGAACAATCAAGATGTAAATAGGAATTGGTTTTTACTCAAAACCAAAGTTTTCATCCGTTAATTACATACAGAAGGGGCAAGCCTTATTTGTGTAATGTGGGTTCATTGGAGACTGTGCATCTTTTGCCGTTTTCATTCTTTTCAATCTAATCAGAAAAACACAAGCCTCATTGTGAGTTTGAACTAATGGGTTATTTCAATAAAAATAGTAATAGTATCCAAAATGATAGGAAGTAACATATTCCAAGAAACATAATTAATTTAACTCATTCCTTTTTTGTATAATGAAAGTTTAATGAAGATATATTCTGAAATTATGAGACTGCAGTAACTGTACTCGTGCAATGAGTAATATTTTAGTTACCTCTCAAAAGTTATTTTTTAAAGAGATTTTTGGAGACATTTTGATAGCCATTTTTCAAGTTTTTGAGCCAATTCTCTCATCAGTCCTAAGATTTCTCCACAAAAATAGTAGAAAAGAAACAAGCAGTACAACATACAATGGAAAGTTGCTTTTTTTTTCAGAATATGATAAATGGTGGCAATGGGTAACCTTTCAAATATTATAAAGGGTGAAGGAACAACCTCAGATCTAGGGATGACCCCAGATGATGTCATACAAGAAGATGTCATTAAGCAAGATTCATTAAGCATCTATTACAGCATGCCATTCAGATAAAGGATAGATTGTCTAACAAATTAGAAAATATTTCTCTGGTTGGGAATTAAGTTTTCCAAGCTCTTCAGCAAACAGAGGGATATTGACGGTTTCTAACACTTTTCCAAGCACTGTTTTTAACAATACATGGGAGCTGTTGTCCAATCAAAGAAAGTTTTCCAAGAAAAAAAAAGTTTTCAAACTCTGCCTTTACAGGATTGCTCCCCTTAACCACTACTTTCCAGTTGCTGCATTTTTTTTTACAAGTTTTGGAATCCTCCCTAACCTGCCCCCTCTTAATATACCCCTGAACTTCTTAATAGCCATCAAATAATAATCATAGTGATCACTAAATGTTTCTGGGACAGGAAGATGATGAATATGAAGATGAAAATGACAGTGATGATGATGATAATCCAGTAGCGTGTTTAAAGGCAAATCATCTTGAGTTTAACTTCAATATGCTGGGAATCTACCATATCACGGCCACGGTTTCAAGGTTTTCTTGTGTGGTGGGGCAGAGGAAAAAGAACTGGAGAGTCAAAGACAGCCACACATTCTCCATTCTGCCCTATTGAAGGTCTTGTCTAAAAATTTCAGCTCGGCCACCCCCAACTTAGTGTCCTCCACATGTTTTGGACTTTGAACCAATAATCCTTCATCATTATGCATGTTTGCTGAGGCTGATGGGGGTTGAGGTCCTAAATATCTGGTAAACACTAACAGTGAGATCTGCTGTAGTTATACAGACTGTGAAACAGCAATCCTTTTCTCCTTCAGCAACCTTCTCTACAGCTGTCACCACACACCACCTCCGCAATTATACCTTCTGTGTGCTGAAATGAAGAATATGTGAATTAAACCAAAATCCTTGAGGAACAGGTGCAGAAATCATACGTTTGCAAATGTCCAGTTGCTCTGCGTTGTGCATAATTTATAACTAATTGCATGGCTCTATGAATAAGGCTGTTCAATTATTTCAAATTAACCTTTCCTCTCTGTTTCAGCCAATTCCCTACCATCAAAAAAACAAACAGGTTCTCTCTGTTCTGTTTGCTGCTAAGGAGGAGCAAGCTCTGACTGCTGTGTTGGGCTCAGCAATGAAAATGAAATTGCATCTGAATTGTGATATTTTTGAAACACTTGTCCGACATCCACATTTTTACACTTCTATTTCTAGTGTGTGTGCAAAAGTTTTTTGGGTGCATAACAGTTCAATAGAACAATAAGCAAAAGGAGAGACTGTTGAGAGTAAATCATACATCATATGTAGTGTTTTCACTGTCATAACAGATTGGAACAATGTTCCTCTCTCTGTTAGATGTCACCTCACAGCAGTAGAAGTCATTCCATTCAACTTCAGCAGAGAGAAACATGGGAAGCAGTCAGAGTTTGGAAGAGTTAGAGTAGGTTTGCTGGCTAGAGAAACCTCAAGTGTCCACAAAAATAAAACTTTTTACACTTTGTTTGTACTTGAGATGGGTTGAAGCCTCTTGCAAACTTTCTAATTCAACATGAGGATTTCAGCACCAATGGGAGCAGGGTTGGCTGGCATATATAGCCCTGTACATCTAACATGTGATCATGTACCCTATCCAGTGGTGATGCCTGAATTTTGTAACCTATTCAGACATTATTCCTGACATATACTTTCCTATTATCTATGCAGTCACTCACAAAATTGCAAACTCCATTCAGCTCCATCTTCTCAGAAACCAATATTCTCCCAAAAGCTGTCCCCCCTGCAATTCCTTTCAGCAAATTGGAAGGGAGAGAACAACAGCAAGCATTTCCTGGTCTGTCAGCTCTGGCAATTGCTGCTGCCAATCAAAGCAGGGCTATTTTCTTTCCTGCATTCATGTACATGGATAGTAGAACTATTTCCTGATCCTATAGTGTCCTGCAGACTTTATTTTAGTTAAGAGGATAACTACAGCAGTGGCTGGTTGGACAGAACATCAATGGAAAATGAAGCCAACATAGGTAGAGTTAACTAATTTTGTTCCCACCTCCTTCTGTCTCACTTGAAGAGTCACTGAAGTACAAGTTAACCTTTTACTTCTGAAAGAACTGAAGAACAGTCTCTCATAGTCCTTAGGTGTCCTTTTTGGTGACTGCAAGTGCCCAATAATGCTGGAGCTAGCAAAGGAAGTTGTCACTAAAGAGACCACATTTAGAAAACTAGGAAAGCACCTTATTGGAACATAACACAAAGCAAGGAGGAGATGAAAGAAGATTCCAGGAAACATAACAAGATTCTGAGGCCATTTCTACACTACATTGTTATAGTGCTATTATTCCACTGTCAACATCCTGTGGCATTCTGGGGTTTGTAATTTACTGAGGCCGAAGAGCTGTTTGGCTGAGAATTCTAAAAGCCCCTCCCTAAACTGCAAATCCTAGGATTTCATAGGATGTTGAAAGTGGAATAATGGCAGTATAACAGTGTACTGTGGAAATGGGTTAAGAAATCAGCGAAGTCCATCAAGGGAAAGGTGGAAATGCTAGAAGCAGGCATTATGGGAGACAAAAAGAAGCACTGATTGTAGTAACTTGCCATCTAAGAAGTGTGTGCTTGTATATTTCTAGGTGAGGGAATTCAGCTGCCACTAATTAGGACCATTCTATTGTGGAAAATTCTGGCAGATTCTTGAGCTTCCTGGCAACTTAGTTCTCTTCCTGCTGCCTCTTCTAACAGCATCTCTCCCAGGGCCTCAGAACCTACCAGGTAACTTCAGTTATGGAGTACAGGGATCCTCTTTGGAAGATCCAGGAGCAGCCTCAACCTCTAATGGTCATACAGCAGAGCTTCTAGATGGATTCTGCATTTCAGCCCTTGATCACTTCTGAGATCTACCTACCTGGCAGCTCTCTTCTGAGAAGTAGTACTCTTTTAGCTAAGGCATGAATGCTGGCTTCCACATTATTCTATTAGATAGTTTTCTAGGGGGCAGTGTAATCTCCCCATGGGTTGATAGTATGTAACAAGGCAAGCAAAAGTAGGCTGATTGAGTGTAAGTATGAGTTGAAGGGGGCAACCATTGGGTATAACGTTGTACATCTGAGCTAAAAGAAGTAAGAGCAATAGCATGTGCATTTCTATATTGCTTATCAGCTAAGTGCTCTCTAAGAGGTTTACTATGTGTTATCTAATCGCTCCCAACAAGCTGGATATTAATTTTATCAACCTGCAGAAGGATAAGAAGCTGAGCCAACCTGGAGCCCGTCAGAATCGAACTCACAGCCTTGTGGCTACAGTACTGGCATTTAACCACTGAGCCACCAGGGTTCTTACTGCCCCACCAGAGAACAAACAGTATTGGTGAAAGGTAAAGGAACAAGAGAGAGCCAGTGTGTAATGTAATTGAGCACTGGACTACAGTTCTGGAGACCAGGTTCAAATCTCTGCTCAGCCATGGAAACCCACTGAGTGACTTTGGGCAATTCATACTGTCTCAGCCTCACAGAAGGAGAAAAGCAAACCCCCTCTGAACAAATCTTGCACACATAAAAAACATGATAGGCTTGCCTTAGGGTCACCATAAGTCTGAAATGACTTGACAGCCCATAACAACGAAAGGAACAGAGATGGACAGGAGTTTCATTTAATGTAATTTCTACTTCCTAAGCTACTTGTAGATCAGAATGCATTTATCCTTTGGAAGGCACAGACAGCAGTTCTCAGCACAGAAGTTGAATATTAAAATGTACATATTAGAAAATGTGTACAAAATGTGCAACCTAATGCATATTGCATCTGAAAATACACATGAATCATTATCAGCACCATACATCATTAGCAATAGCAACGTCATCCTCTTTATTTATATCACATCTTTTCCCAAAATTGGACTCAAGGCAGCTTGCAAATTAAGATAATTCGTCCCACGCTGCCTAGCTTGCTATGGCGGGGGACGGCCTTTGCCGCCCTCCCACGCCATGAGATCACGCTGCATTGGCCGATGGGAGGAGGAGGGGCGGGGCTCAGTATTTGGAGCCCGCCTCTCCTCCCCGTCGGCCATTCTCGTCGATCCAGGCGACCCACCCTCCCCCCCGTTGGTTTCAGTGTAAGATAGCTGGTCGCTTCGGGGCCGGGTAGGAATTTTTCCCTCTCTATACGGGGGTTTTTCGCCTACCCTACACTGCGCCTAGGGCGGGGTAATTGGCTTTTCAGGGTGGTGTCTTAATTTGGTATTAATTAGGTTGTCACTGTTTACATATAATTATGTTGGCCGGCACCTTGTGGGGTGTAGGATAAATCCTATCCTTGGGGAGGGCCCTGGGATCACCCCACTTGCTGCGCAGCGGGGGGTGGGCCTTGGAGCTCTCCTTCCAGACAAGGGCTGGCCAAAAGTCTTCATGCAACTTTAGCGGTTGGCTTTGGGGCCCGGTATTTCGCCCAACGGCTAGGGGAGATGGTCGGGAGCTGCCTCTTGACCCTAGTCCGTGGATGCTGTATACCCCCCCTGTTTTTCTCCTCAGATCATAAAACGCAAGTTCATGTTCAAGTTGAAGTTCAAGTTTAAGTTCACCCCTTGTTAAATAGGCATATTAATAAATTGCCCTAGTTCAACCCAAGCTCTGTCTGTGGTCTCGTTATTTCGTGGGTTGGGCGGCAAATAGAGCATAGCCACATCTTTAAAAGGTTAACATGAAAATTCTATTAAACAGCCAATAACATTAAATATCATTTAAAACCTATAATTAAAATAATAAAAAGACATATAAAAGCAGTACAGCAGGTTATTGAAAGCACTTTTTTAAAAAAATGCAGTTCTCAAAAATGCAGTTCTCAGAATGCAAAAAGTCTTTGCCTGCCAAAAGAAAGACTTCAAAGTGAATGTTCAGTCTAACTTTCCCAGAAAAGAGTTCAAGAGCTTAGGAGCAGCCACGGAGGAGGAACTGTCTCATCAGATGTCCCTGAAAAGGTGGTGAGAATGAATGAAAAACTCTGGAGTACCCCAGTGACCAGTCAAGGTCACATTGGAAGATGAAGATCTGTCAGAAAGCCTGTAGCTAAAACGCATAATACTTTATAGGTGATAACCAATATTTCTAAATGTACTTGGAAACAGATGTGTAGTCAATATTGCTGTTGTAACAAATGACTTGTATGTTTCCCTTAACCAGTCCCACCTTTGCCATATTTTTTAAAAGGTAGACCAATGTGAAAGCTGGATACAAATGGCTTACAACTGAACACAAGCACAGACTGGAAATAGAATGGTTCCTTTGTTCCTAAGGAGGAATAATTGTAAAAAAGGCTGAAAGTGATCCTAATGGGCTAAGACCACTGCCATGTAGCCATTTTGGAGTGGGAAGAGATGTTGTCTCCTAAATCAGCCTTATTTTCCTTCAGTGATCCTGGCATGCAGCCCAATATAATTTCCTATTCAGGGCTATTACATCATCATTATATGTTGAGGTTTTTAAACAGAGGCAGGATGGCCATTTGCTGGGGGTGCTTTGAGTGTGTGTTCCTGTATAGCAGGGGGTTGGACTCGATGGCTGTTGTGGTCCCTTCCAACTCTAGCAATGGCAATAGCATGTGTATTTCTATACCGCTTATCAGCTAAGTGATCTCTAAGGAATTTACAGTGTGCTAGCTAATTGCCCCCAAGAAGTGGGGTACTCATTTTACTGACCTGCGGAAGGATGGAAGGCTGAGTCAATCTGGAGCCCGGCAGGATCGAACTCACAACCTTGTGGCTGTAGTACCGGCTTTTAACCACTGCGCCACTAGAGCTCTATGATTCCATGATTCTCTACATTATTCTTGATTGGTTAGATGGAAAAAGAAAGAATCCCTATTCAAACTGGGAATGTCACCAAACAAATGGGTGCAGGGAGCTGGGTGTTTGGTAGTGATTAAGAATGGGAAAACTAAGAATTTACTGTTCATATAGGTCTTATACAGACTTCAGAAGGGTAACTCTGAATACAGAGCTGCTACAAAAATGAGAAGGCTACTTTGGATGGGCAGAAGTCTATTGCAGAAGTAATGGCTCCCAGAGTCCAAGCCCCATTCTCAGCATCAGCAGGTGGTATTGATTGAAACCAATCCAACATAAACTGGATAAGGCAAAGCCTCTGATATCTCAGACTCTGAGTTTAAAGCAAGTTGAGCTGAACATGAGCAATTCTATTTGCAGGTTGGGAAGCAAACTCGTCACAGCATGCTTGAGATAGCTCTGCTTTCTGAGTGAAGATAGTCCTGGACTGAACAGCTCATTCACGATCTGAAAGTGTTCTGACAAAAAGCACTTGACAGGCATTATGATGGCAAGAGGAGATGAATTTTTCATCACTGCTACTATTATCTCAGGGAGCTGTAAATGGTTTATGAAACTCTGGATTGGCTCCTGCAAGTGTCAACAGTCATGTAGACTCTCATGATCTTCATCTTTTATCTCACTATATGCTTCTTAGAACTTCTGTGAATCAGAAAGCCAGAACCTGAAAAGTTACTACTAAAAATAATTTGTAACAGTCCTAGTTATACTCCCATAGAAATTATTGCAGTTTTAGGGTTTTATCACACCAAGGTGTCATACTGCCAGAACAATGCATTATTCCTGGTTAGAGATCAGTCCTACTGCATGATATCATTGCTTGCCAGCAGCTATTGTGTTGCAATCCATTTGAAATGTGCCCTTTTTTCATGCTGTAAATAATCCATTAATGACCCCCTTTCCTGCAACAAGCCAGTTAGTTGTGGCAGTGCAGTTTCCTCATAGTGCTTCCTTCCATAACTGATCCAGTAGTGGTCATGGTGTGGGCATTCCCAGATTGTCCCTCCCTCAGCTACTCCCAAGGAGCTCTCTGCTCAATAACCTCCAGACCAATCATGACGCAATGATGTTGTAATGTGGAGGGAAGAACAGTATGAATTAGGCTATTCATCTGCAGATGTTGAAAGGGTGCAATAGAGAGTGTTAATAACCTGATACCATAACAGGAATGGCTATGGTGGGATTCCAATGGAACAACATGGTATTAAGATATGATGTGAAAAGGATCTTACTTTTTTTTTTAAAAAAAACTGACTGAATGATTACAGTTAAGATTTTTGGGGGGATAGCTCTTGACTTCTCTGTTTCTCACAATGTGCCATTTTTAGTTACTTCTGAATGCTCCAAGACCCTGTGCTGTGGTTCAAAAGAAACTGCCCCACATCTACTTTGCTCAACACCCAAAACAAAGCATGAGACAGCAGCACAAAGAACAGAACAAACCAGCATCTGCAATATTCCTCAACAACCATTCAGCAAAGCTGCACCCCCAACATGTATAGTTTCATTGAAAATGGAAAGAAATTATCCTTTATTTAAGTTAGACTTGTTATGTTTGTGTGGCTATACTTTCATTACTGGGGAAATGAATATTATCTGGTAATTAGTCATTTCAAATTAGGTACTTCTTAATACTGAGGAAGACCTGTGCTGACAGGCATGCAGCTGCCACTGAAACATTACCTGACCACTAGGAATTTCGTTCACAATTTTTCTTTGGTTTCTAAGATTTCAGTAACCACTATTGTGATGTACAGGCTAGCTCCATGTTCAGAAAATAGGCTTAGATACTTTGAAAGCTTTATTCAGAATGTTGGAGAACCATCAGCATACCTTTGGCAAATGCCAAGATTAATGGAACATAAGATTTCCAGTACTATATAAGCCATTACATTTCAAAATTAGCATGCACTGGTATCCCATTTGTTAACAAATCAAAACAGCAATTTTCATGGGCTCCCCATCCACTCTTCTCGTTTCCTCACTCAGCCTGTTCATTCTTAGCATAGATCACTACCCAAGTGTTTGCTGGTTCCCAACTTCCCATTTGTCACCTCCTCCCTACACCGAAAAGCACCTAAACACAAAAGTGTGGCTATAAGCATAGCAAGGAGAGCACAGCCAACAATTACCCACATACATTAAAGTGCACATTTGCAGATCTTAAGGGATAGAAGTTGGAAGGAAGGAAGGAAGGAAGGAAGGAAGGAAGGAAGGAAGGAAGGAAGGAAGGAAGGAAGGAAGGAAGGAAGGAAGGCAAGCAGATAGTTGCCTGTTATTATTTTCTGCACTTGTACAATGCAACAAACAGCAGGTGAACTATATCAAATCATACTCATAGGCTTGATACCTTAGGGGATTTTTTTTTCTTATCTTGGCAGTAAAATCCTTAATATACTTTTATTTCTTGACCTCTTGTTCAGGTCCTACACTGACTTATAGAGTCTTACAGGGGAAACAACTGACTATGGAACCTGGCCATAATTCAAATATGGGGTCATTTGATTCCATTTTCAAATCAAATCTAAGCTTTGAAAAAGCAAATGGTGTTGCACTAAGGTTGGGACTTTCCCCAATACTCAGCACTCTCCTTTCCAGAAAACTGCCATTCACTGGTAGAGTTTGATAGTCTTAATAACTGGGATTTTAAAGAGAGACAAATCTAGGTAAAATTGAAGACTCTGAAAAGAGCAGGAAATGTGGATTGACGTTTGAGCTCAAAATCATACATCTCTATTCAGTAGATGACCTTTCATCTGTTATATTTTCTTTGCTCTGAAAATTGCAAACAAGTATTTTGTGCTAAATCCTCCTGTACTTGACTTTCTCAAGGGTCAGGTTGCCTTTAGACCTCCCTGAAACCTTATAAAAAGGAGACTGATTTTGCACACAAGTCTTGAGACAGTATGACAGTACGTTCAACACCCGGCACCTTGTTATTGAAAAGAAGAGTTGTCACTCAGAGGAAGAAATTTTAGCTGATGAATCATCAGGGATTTAGTTGATCAATTGATTGATTACTCATTTACTTTATGCATCCATTTGCATAACACTTCTGATGAAAATTGATGTGCCTTTGAGTGAGCATATTTAGCATTACACAGTTTACTCCCATGGTGTGATGAAGTGTCTTTAGTATTTGCTTGATAAGGATTAAACCATATACCAGACCAGTTTTCTTTCCCTTTACTGAATCAGGACTGGAAAGGAGTCTGGGCATATGTGCATGCCAATGTCTGTGTGTGTGTGTGTGTGCGCACATATACATGCCCCAGTGCACCCATGCACTTGTCACATAGACAGTTGCCAGAGTCAAAGCCAGAAAATATTCACAAACTAGTTGCCTCCTGGGCAAAGCTCCAGAAAAACCATCACCTATCCCACTTAATTCTGAAACACCTCTTTAACAAGTGGGTGTTTAGCAGGTGGCTGCAGGCAAACATAATTAATTAATTAATTAATTAATTAATTAATTAAGCTAAAAAGGTATAAGAACTTTGGGACATTCTTTTCAGTTCTATTTCTATCCTGACTTTCTCCAGTGAACATAAGCAAAGCTCTCCACTTTATTCCCACAACAACCAGGCCCAGCCAGCAGATTTGTTATTACGGACTGGTGACTCCTCTGTCGGTTTTAATGGCTGCCTTCTTCACAGCTCCACAAGAAGTTACAGGAGCTGCCAGTAGTTTCTGAATACCACCTGGTACAGTTCAAGTAGCTGCTAATAAAAAAAGGAGCTGTGGAAGAGACCACCATTAATACTGCGGATGAAGTCACTAGTCTGTAATGACGCAACTGTCAGCTGCAGCTCACCCTTTGAGGTACATCAGAGTAAGAGAGTGTGTCTGGTCCATGTTCAGTCAGTGAGTCCAATGTCTTAATAAGGACTTAAACCTGGATGTCTCAAGACAAAATCCAATATGCCCAGTTTGTTTGCTTTTTAAAAGAAGAATTCCATGATTTTAGTATGTGCATTGTGTGAAGCTTCCCTGGCTACATGTCTTGTTTGCACACACTTTCCTCAACGAACCTATTTTTGTGTGTGTGTGCTTTATAATCCTGAAGTCAAACATTTAGAGAAGGGCGAAAAGTGAGGGATAACAGCATTCTGCTTCATACATTAATTCAATGAATTTAGGGGTTTGGTCAATTCATATGCAGAATGCATTCCCTTGCCTGTAGCTTCCAAAACCCACTGGGGCACTGCAAATATTAACCAGAAAGTTCCAAAACAGGGAAGCCTGAAGAATTTGTTCTTTGCCAATTCTCATCCAAGCTGACTTGGTCCACATCTCTCAAAATAATGTGTACACACACACACAGAGAGAGAGAGAGAGAGTCCTCTGCACACCAGGAAGTGTGTGTGTGTGTGTGTGTGTAATTATAAATGCATCTGTTGAGACCAAATACATTTATAAATGCTTGTTTGGATAGTGCACCCACATAAATATGCACCTGTTTAAATGTGATTTTTGTGCTTTCTTTTAAATTATACATATTTAAACAGAAGTGGCACAAAATAAACTTATGGGTGAGCACTTGCAAAAGTGAAACAAACCAGAAATAGAACACTTCGCCAACGGTCTCGAGATCTAACATCCTGGCTGGGGATCATGGAGCCATGACTTATGGGAAGTCAACAAGTCAGAATTAGAGTCAAGAATAGACTAAACCCAGTCTAAGGACACATGAAGGAACAAGGTCAGGAAGCATTCCAGAACTGAAACCAAAGAAAAGTCCCTCCATCTATCCTAAGTTTCTCAGATCATCCTTCCCATCTACTTAGCCATGGAGAAGTCTGACTATGTCAATTAGCATGGGTTTTTGGAGGCCAGTAACTATTAGTCAATTCAGGTGAATCTTCTGAGGGACATGGCAAGCTTTAAGCTTTCACTTGCTGAAAGTCTCTTGCTGAGACAAGGGCTCCTTGTCTGAAGAGCTATTTCAGCCCAGCAACTTGTGTATAATTCTGTCCAGGGTCCTGAATATTCCTTCTGCTCTGCTCCTTTGTCTGCTACGTACTTTGTTTTACCTGTTATGACTTATTTTAATCTGACATCCTCTTACTCAAAGTGGTTCTGTCTGCTCAGAACTGCTGTGAATATTCCAGTAATACTCTGTTGACCTGTGTTTCCCAAGAATGAGGACAGGAAGACCCAATGGCTAGCTTGTGTGGGACAAGTCAGTGCAGGACTTGAAGTGCTTCCTTGAGAACATGGCACCTACAATTCAGCAGCTCACCACATGAGGCAGCTTTCCACAGACTTCTACTGCAGCTGAAGTTAGGATAATGATTTCTACCTGAAAGCAAACCAGAGATATAGACCATGCATTTTTCATTGATCCTTAATCCCTAAAAGATTAACTTTTTGAAATGTATGTGTAATTAACTGAACGTTTCTCACTGTTCTAGTGAAGGCTAGTGATGGATATCAGTGGGACACTGAATCCTTTCTAGGTTTTTTTTCCCTGAACTCTAAAGAGGAGCTCTAAGGTGCTGGCCTTTATCTCAAAGGTAAATTCAGCACTTTGGATAGCTCCTTTAAAACTGAGACATTAGAATCATCAGCCTTAGGAGTGTAGCTGGGATGGCAGGATGAGTGTGCTGTTCCTGAATAAGATCCAACCCCAAAGAAATGTCCCTTAGGTCCCCATATTTCTAGTATTGCAGTAACTTAATTTAGTTGAGCCTTCACAAAGAACAGTTCAGGCATCCAAAGAAAAGGGACATGCAAAATTGCTAAGAGAATGCAAACACAGCAAATATAAGAGAGCTAGGCATGAGCTAATTTCAGTGTCTCACTCTCTGCAGTGCTAGAAATTGGGAGACTGAAAGAAAATTTCATTGGAAGGGAAGAATTCTTATTTGGGGGCAATGCCCTCATTTTCCGCTACACCCCAACCAGTCTCTGCAGGCTCTCATCCTCCTGGCTAAAGAAAGAAATGCTATGCATTCCAACCCTGAAATCAAACAACCACACACAGTTTCCCCAGTGGCATCTTCCTTGAGAACTCTTGGCTGTCTTTCAGAAGCAGGGCAACGATGTCCCAGTTGCTCCTGTTCTGGAATCTGTCCAGTCTATGATGCTGTGAGTACAAGGAAAAACAGAGAGAAGACAAGTAAGGCTGCTGCTAAACATCAAGCACCATGTGTGTGCATTCCTCCTTACTTTCCTAGAGCAACAGAGATTGAAATCTGTTATAATTTATTTGCTATGCAATAATTAAGATGCCACAATTATCTCTTAATTTCACCAGAAATCACCACCCCATGATGCCAAATGCCTCCTTGCAAAAGTGGGGAATGAATTTGAGCTGTGCAGATCCAAAAAGAAAGTCATGGGGACACAGATAGACCCTGCCCTAATAGAGGGGTTGTGCAGTATAAAGTTACCCCAGTATAGCTATGTCATAGGTGTGCTATACCCTCAGATACTGGATCGCGTTATTGTGCAACCAACAAACCAAGAAGTTAGGAATGGAAAGTATAATGCATCTTCTGAGAAAGCAGAACTATATATAATGATACACTATATTTTCCATTCCTAACTTCTAGGTTTGTTGGTTTTCGGTATTAGTTAGGAGATAGTCCCTTTTTTTCCTTTACATTATTGTGCAACCAGCCAATAATGCTGTCATTGTGCAGTCACTGATGGGCCTACATTCAAAATGTTCTAGGAGAGGCTCCTAAAATACAAAATATAAAGAATATAGAATATAAAATATAATAGGACTTGAGTTTTCACTATCACTAAACTAGCATGTATAGGATTTGACATGCAAAATAAAATACCAGTAATATTATTTTTTGGGGAATGAAACATTTTTCAGCTGTTGTCAGATCACTTTTTTGTGTGGTCAGGGAATGAAAATATGCACACATACACACTCACAAAAAAAAAAAAAAACTCCTACAGTGGCTAGAATCCTGTTAGTGATATACGTAAGTGCAAGTCCAACATATGGCTGCTTAGGGACATCTCCAAACTACACTGTTATAATGCTATTATTCTACTTTCAACACTCTATGGAGTCCTGGAGTTTGCAGTTGAGGGAGGGGCAATTAGGATTCTCCATCAGAGAGCTCTTTGGCTTCTTTGGCCTCATTCTACAGGATGTTGAAAGTGGAATAACAGCACTATAACAGTGTAGTGCAGAAAGGCTCTAAGTCTTTTTTTTTTAAGCAATTGTGGAAGCTGGCATTCTCTTCCTCCCCACTTAGCCATGAAAACCCACTGGATGACTTTAGGTGCGTCACACACAGAGAGCCCCAGAAAACCCCATGCTGGTTTCCCCTTGGGGTTGCCATATGTTGGAAAGGACTTGAAGGCATCACTTCTCTTGCTGTTAGAGTAACTGGGGTTTAGGTAGGGCAGAATTTCCTGCATGTGAAACTCCTCTGTCTTTCTCACCTAAAACATTGCCATTTGCTCTTCCTATCCATTGTAACGTATGGTCATAAGTACCTTTTCAGTATCCAGGTAACTAGACCATGTGACCCAGGAAATTACCAGGGTGACCTGTCATATAAAGAATCCACCCC
The DNA here is from genome assembly GCA_948474755.1 of Ctenosaura bakeri. Lineage (NCBI taxonomy): Eukaryota > Metazoa > Chordata > Lepidosauria > Squamata > Iguanidae > Ctenosaura > Ctenosaura bakeri. Next base: position 130,751 of record CAOLHI010001994.1, on the reverse strand, counting down.
CCTCAGTCTCTATTCATCTCCATCTCCATCCTCACCAGCATTCCAGTCCTCTTCCGTTCTTTCAGCTATGCTTTAATTCTCCACCAACAAGATGGTGGGTTAAGAAAGGAGCTACTACCTGTTACCCCAAAATGTAGGTGCCACAAGGGCCACCCCATGATGCCAAATACCTCCTTGCAAAAGTGGGGAATGAATTCACTCAAAGAGGAGGCTTGTGAGAGGGGGGTAACCTAAAGAGACCTTTTCTACCAATGTTTATGGGCTCATGCAGGAAAAGAACCAGTCAGAGATTCAAAAGTAAGCTAAAAAATGTCATTTTTTATTAGTAGGAATTCACTCAGTACAACACAAACAGCCAAACATTCACACAAGAGCTAACTGGAGGAGAAAGGGAGGAAAACATTATGGATAGAGAGGCTGATGGTCTTTGAAGGGTTCATAATTACCCATCCAGAAGAGTACTGAAGAGCTGAAATATAGTTTTCTTAGGTAGAACCTAAGGACAGTTCTCGTTCAGAAGCCAAACGGACAGAGTGATGGGTAGACCTTCAAGCAACTGCACTGGGCATCCTGGAATCAGGCATATTTGTACCCAAAAAATAGCTTGTGGCAGTGGAAGGTATGTGTAGTTTCAGGTGTGGAACAATGGAAGTTGCAACACAGACATTGGACAATCAACCCACTAACGTTCGCAGTGTTTGGATGAAAAAGACGTAACATGTGTTGCAATAGCTGTCTATTGTGGGTGCTATGAGGTAAGAGGAAGGAGTCCAGGTGCACAGAGTTGGGTATCTGTCAATCAGTGTCCTGGTGGGCTTGTCACAGTTGCATTCTATGGAAAAACTCCAGCTTCTGCTTAAACCTATTATCCACAGGAATGGTGTTTATTTACCTGACAAAAGACTTAGTCTTACCTGGAGGGTGTTTAGGTTGATTTGTTTCTCTTGTTTACACTCAGATTTCTTCCCTTGCTCGGTTTGACCTCTAAGTCACCTCTTAGGCTTTTGATATCAGAGCCGATTAAAAATGTGTTGCCAATCCAATATGGTGCCAATTGACTATGAAGCCCATCCAAACCATACTGATATTGGGAACCCTCAAAGTGGGGCCTTACATACCTTTCCCTAATCTTTTCACTAGCTAGTTAGGATGTAGGATCTCCATGCATATGTAAATATAAAAACCATTAGTGTGTTTTTTTAAGTTTGTTACCTGAAACTGTTTATTTTTGAGTCAGTTTAACTTCATAGAAGCAATGTGAGGCGAGCTTTACCTACTACTCTGCTAAAAGAAGGCTGATTCCTAACAGTTTTAATTTTTGTATTTTTTCCCAAAAAGGGCAAACACCCTTTCCCAACACCTGGGAAACTCTAATTCCCAAGAAGAAGAAAGAACTGAGTCAGTCGGCTTTCTCCCTCTGTTCATGAAGCAAGCTCCAGCACACACTGCCATGCCCCTTGAGGAAGACAAATTGCTGGCTGGTGGACTGTGTAAACAAGCCCCTCAAGAAGCAACAGTTGCATTTCAGACATCAGCAAGCATTTTTATTTTTGTCTTCCGGAATTTCTTTAAATGATGATTATTAAGTTCCAGCAAGGATTTGGCTATAAAGGCTGGCATTTTATAGTACCTTTGGGTGAATTATTGATTGCCTTTTGGTAGTAATGGACATGAATGGAAGTGCCACCAGTCTCTGTGTGTCACTAATAATAGTGGAGGATATTAATATCCTTGGAGCCAGTCACAGGCAAAAACAAAAGGTCTTTGAAAGCTCCAGGGAGTTAGATGCATTATTTTTCATGCACACGACATTTATGTTTGCTACACCAGGAGTCAGAGGAATCTTCAACAGACTAGAAGAATTTCCTGTTACTGCTCTGTATGCTATGAAACCTGTGGTTTTGAACACCATCCCAACATGAACTGAATGCAAACTTAAGTGTTCTATCAGGAACACTTTCTGAAAGTTCTCTTTCAGAAAAAGATATTGACATACCCACCCCATAGGCACAAGTTAGTATGAAAGCTAGTAGCTTAAATTGTATGTATGTGTGAGGGAGGAAGAAGGAGGGAGGAGGGAGGGGGGAGAGAGAGAGAGAGAGGAGGGGGCTCTGCTCTTAATTACAATAGGAAAGAATTATTAGTGCATTGTACATCCTCATTCCATGGTACAGTATAATTGCTAAGAAATATTGTTTAATTAGCACAATACACTTTTGGTTGAAAGTCATGTGGGAAGGGTCTCTGACAGGGAGCTTCATGCTGAGATGGATGGCCTCAACATGGCCATCTCGTAAGTTCATAAGGATTAGCCAGAGAGCCCAACTTAGTGGGTTTGAGATGATCCTCTTAACTACCCAAACTCAGAAGACAATAGCCAACAAGACAGCTCCAATAAGGCAATTGATTAACAACTTCCTGTAATCTCACCCCACAGAAATTCCCCTTTGTTTCCTCCTGTGCTCAGACATTAAGTGACTATAATGATCTCCGTCAATGTCACCCAAAGTTAAGACCATTAGTCCTTTCCAGACCCCTTTGTTTGCTCTGCCAGAGAGCAATTATGCATTCCCCTTCAGGGCAGGAAGCACAGTACTTAAACCCTGGTTCCAAACTTGGCAACTTGCTGAGAACTTTGGACACATGTTGGCATTTCACAGTGCTTGAAGGCCTGCAGATTCCTATCCATTGTACTGTCCTCAGATCTCCAATCTGAGCCACATTTCACCTCAATCCTCCTCCTTCAGGATGGTAATTATCACCCACTCTATCCCAGACTCTCCTGCTATCCCACCTTTATCTCTTTTCCCTTTACTAGCTTTGTATGGTTTGTGAGACTACTCGATTTTTTTGTATGTGTTTGTGAATTCCCCAATAAAATGTTTTTTCAACTTCCAACTGGTGTCTCACAGTTAGTACTGGTACGCACAGGTGAAAAGGCCCTGTAGTTACCCCTCCCTCCACAGGCCTTCTTTTTGAGCTATAATTCCCCACCTTTCCACAGAGGCAGGTGGACCCCAGAGTCCCCCACCTTTGGAGGTAACAGAATATTCAACATTATTTATTGTTGTTATTGTGTGCCTTCAAGTCATTTCCAACTTGCGTGGCCATAAGATGAATGAATCATGGGGTTTTCTGGGGCTGAGAGTGTATGAGTGAGTTTCCATAGCTAAGAGCAGGAAATTGAACCTGGGCCTCCTGGGTCATAGACTAGTGCTCAAACCACCACGCCATAGTGGCTGTCCCACTATATATTACCTGGAAGAATAATGAAATTTTCAACACTCAGGAAATCCCAAGAAGAAGAATAGTGAAGGAGTAATCAATTAATCAATTGCTTTGTATACATCCTTCTTTTCCTCAAAACTAGGACACAAAGTAGCTTACAGAATTAAAAAAAGTCCAAGGAAAACCACATAGCTCTAAATGATTATAGAGTGGTAACATTCTTCCCACTTTGCAGACTCTTTTGGCTGATTATTCTGTGCCAAAATATTAGCCTAATGGCTATTTTGACTCCCATCTGGATTGGAGCTGACGAATCAATTGGATTTATCTACATGTGATTCACCATTCAACAACTGATTCAATAGGTCTACTCCAAAGTGGGACTAGCCAGCAGGATTCTAGCAACTACATCATCATCATCAAATATCAAAGTCATTTGCACTTATAACAAAAAAGAGTAAAAAAAAAAAAAGAAATAGCAAAAACGGTTACATTTAAAAACAGTGTTCTTATTCCCAGGAAGAAGTACTTGTGGGACTTTCTACTTGAAGTATAAGAAAAATATTGCCAGTCCCAGTGGTGTGAGTGGGTACTTTTTACTTTTCTGCCTGAGGCAGCAAAATATCTTAAGCTAGCTCAGTCAATGTCAGTCACTTGGACTATTCTGCAAGGTCTTTAGACTTCTGATTTGTGATGTCCACAAAAATTTTAATGAACTAATGTAAAAATAAATTCACCAAGAACCACAGGAAATGCTAATGTAATAGATGCAGAGGAAGCCCAAAGGTGTTATGGGCATGTCTGAAATCCAAACACATTATAAAACAAAATTTAATTACTTTACAGTCCTCTTTTACTTCCTCTCTCTTTCCAGGAGTGACTCTTTACCCATTCATTAGTAAATGAATTTTATTTCACATTCGCTTTGGCTATTCTCCAAGAAAGTGAAGGTGACCTCTTTAGCCTGGCAACTCAGCCTATTTTTTATCTGCAACTCTCTGTTTCCATCCCTGGAGCAATTTCATATGGCAGCTCTGACAGAACCATATAACACAATATGATGGGAACAAAATGAATGTCAGTGTGCGCACTTAGGATCTATGCAGTGGAAGAGGATGAGAGAAGGCAGGCTCAGTCAAGATATACACAATGCCCAGAATGCTGTTAGCATCATTCCTTTAAACATATGGTTGTACCTTTTTTTTTGGCTGTCGTTAAACTGACATATTCAGTTCATTATTACATAAACACAGTTCCACAACTGTAATGATTTCACATGGGCCTAAGGCCATTGTTAGGCCCTAATTGAATGAGTCTGTTCTAGGTGAAATTGACCAACAGCATTTCAACCATGCAAAAGTGCATTCTTGGATCTTGCATTACCATTCACCAGTGCTTTCAATGCACCATTGATTCATTGGGTTTGGCATCCTGTTAGGCAGTTGCAATGTTGTAAGCTAGATTTTGACTTCATAACCTGCAACATGGTAGCTATGTTTAAATATTTGAAGAGTTGTCAGAGGGAAGACTGAACAAGCTTATTTTCTGATGCTTCAAACTACTGGAAAAGAGTTTTCACCAAATCTTAAGGAAGAACTTCCTGACTGCAGGAGCTTTTCAACAGAGGAATATAATGCCTCGGAGTGTGGTAGAGTCTCCTTATTTGGAGGTTTTTAAACAGAGGATGAAAGGCTATTTCTCGATAGTGCTTTGATTGTGTGTTCCTGCATGGCAGGGGGCTGGACCAGATGGCCCTTGTGGTCTCTTCCAACTTTGTGATTGTATGATTCTATGAACTGTTTTATGTCCACATTTACAATTGTGGCACCATTTCCTTGATTACAAATGCCTCTAAAACTCACCTGTACTGAGTGAAGGACTTCTGTAGCACTATAAACAGGACACTGAAGGATCATTTGTCCAGAACTCTCCCAGCAGTGAGCCATGGAGCAATGAGCAGAAGCATAGACCTCACCAAGGTCATGCTGCAGCTCCTCATTGCACCATGGCTCACTGGTGGGAAGGAGTTAGACATGTTATCCCTCAGCTCCCCACTCACCAATCCCACATAACTCTTTCATTCAGTATGGCTACCTGGTTTTATAGCAAGTTAGGGTGTAATATCAGAAGATGGGACATAGCTACATGTCCCATGCAGGATATCAGCCTAGGATTGTAGAAACAGGCACTGTGCATTCTCCACCACACAATAGGACAGTAAGCAGGCAGATTGGCAGGTACAGAGTCATTTGCACAAAGCTGGTGTACAGAAGTTGGATGGTGTAGTACATCTTCCTTGTGACTATGCAAGTGTAGATTGACAATAAACTGGCACAGCATCTTTGGAGCCTGGAAGCCATTGTTTCTTCTATACTAAAGAGAAGGGGGACTTTGGTTTACCAGACCTAATCCAGCCTGCCCAGACAAAAACAAAGTCCACAGAAGCTCCGGGCTGTTCTCCTCCCTTCTTCCACCAGGCCTCTTACAGAGATACTTGGTCACTTCCATGCCAGTAGAGTGATGAATCTGCTCCATTTTTAGCTTAAACTTTAGAGGAGCTATCCAAGGTATTGAGAGGCTGCCACTGCTGTCTCCAAGCATCTGGCACATGAGCTAGCCTCCTCACTCTATCTAATGGTGCCTGCTATCAGCTTCGAATGATACACCAGCTGTGCCCAAGCCTGGAGCTGGAACACCTCAAAACAGTGGTGCATGTGCTGGTAACTTCACGGCTTGACTTCTGCAATGCGCTCTACATAGGGCTACCCATGTGCTTAGTCCAGAAACTTCAATTAGTTCAGAATATGGCAGCTGGGTTGGTCATTGGTAGACCTAAAACTGACCACATAACACCAATTCTGAAGTTGTTACATTGGCTGCCTATTAGTTTCCGGGCACAGTACAAGGTGTTGGTTATTATCTTTAAAGCCCTTTATGGCTTGGGGCCAGCCTACCTGCGGGATCGCCTTCTCCCATATAATCCACCCCGCACATTAAGGTACTCTGGGAAGAACTTACTGCAGCCAGTCAGAACTAGGTTGGCTGCAGTTACCCAGAGGACCTTTTCTTCTATCACTCCCAAGCTATGGAATGGCCTGCCGGAGGAGACCCAGCATGTTATCAGTCTTGACAGCTTTAAAAAAGGGGTCAAGACTGATCTCTTCTGACAGGCCTTCCCAGACTAGCATTTCCATCACCTACCATCTATTGCCTTGTTGCCTTGCTAACAGTAGTTGATGGATTGTTAATTGCTGTGTATTTTAAGCGGTTGGTTTAGGTGGGTTGTTGTGTGGGGAGGATTGGGTATGTTTTTAATGTCTTTTAATGTATAATGTATTTTATGTTGTGTGCCGCCTCGATCTGTGTGGAGAGGTGGGATACAAATTATTATTATTATTATTATTATTATTATTATTATTATTATTATTATTATCATTATTATTAATGGTAGGGTCAAGTCTGGCTCAAGGAAGAGTTCAAGGAAATAGCAGGAATAGAAGTACAGAGGAGGTAGCACCATGCATTATAGAGGACCAATGAAGGACATCTTGCCCAAGAATTCTCCACAAGCTGACAATGTAAAGTGGATTGGCAGAAAGAATCACTTCAGGGTACAGATCTGTATACTGGTTGTTATGCATGACTAGTTGACCACAGCTATTACGGTAAATCATGGTCACTGTTTCATGAAATTGAGGTGGGAACCATGACTCAGTAACTGCATGGTACATAAAAATGACCAGCCATAAATGAATTATAATAGTCACCATGGTTATTTGATATAGTTTTTGAACTCCTTTAAAAAGTGTGTGCGTGTCTGTGTGTCTGCATGCATGCATGTGTTTTATTCTTGAAAATAATCAATGGATTCTTCAGGTTAAAGTCCATGACAGTTCTGCTGTGATTTGTTGTTGTGATGGGCTAATAATACGGCAATTTATTTCTGAAATATTACCTGGCAAGAAATCACTGAACTTTTGCCTTAAAAAACATTTAAATGTAATCCCTGATGCCCTAGTATGATGAGATAATATGCTGAGTCAGTCACTTATAAGAAAAGATTTACAACACATTTTTATTCCTCCAGGGGTATGTCTCCACTGACATTTCTTCCCCCGCCCCCCCAATGTGGCATATTTGGAAGCAATTTTGTGGTGTGGGTCCAAGTTGTGGATAGATCTATTCTGATAATACATCTTATGTGCTTTATGGCGTTCTACTTCACAAGCCGTGATGACAAACTGGGTTATAAATGTTAATAATTTTGAGTGTAGCAGGAAACAAGACAGTCATATTTCCTCCTGACTGTTCTTTCCTTTGTCTACCTCCACCCTTACCTGATATGGAAAGAGATTTTTCCAGGTGTGCCACACAATAAGAAAGTTGGTAGATGAAAAATCTAAGAGTGAAAAGTTGGGAGGGATATGGCCACCCAATATTTGGCTAGATCAACAGATTTCAAGGCATACTACTGGTTGCTATGAAGTTGGACAGCTCTGTGAGGTGTTCAAGATAAAAGCTCCAAGCTCCTTATTACGCTGTACTGTTATAGCATTATATTCCACTTTAACTGCCATGGCAACAACCTATGGGATCCTGGGATTTGCAGATTAGAGAGGGACATTTAGAATAACTCTTGGGCTTCACTAAACTACAAACCCCAGAATTCCACAGAATATTGTCATGGCAGTTAAAATGATATATAGTGGTATAAATGCAGCGTGATAAGGATCTAAGAGTTTTCATCTTTAACACTTCACAGAGCTCTCCATGGTGCTATCTACATTTTTACCTTCTGCCTTCCCTCACTGCTTTAACTAACTTTGCTTATTAGAACCAGGACTTGGATTGCCTGACCTAGTCCTGTCTTATTAACCCAAGCTTCAACCTGCTTTGCTTTGCTTGGCTATGTTTCTTCCAGACCTAGTATTAAGAAGTCTGCATTTTAGTCAGAGCATTCATAATGTTGCGGCCATCACTTGAAACAGAACAATTCTTGCTTATGAACTTTCCACAGATAGCTGATTGGCTGCTGCAAGAACAGAATGCTGGATCAGATAAACCATTGATCTGGTCTAGCTGAGTTCTACTTGTATTAAAACACTAGTGTGATAAGTTGTAAAGCACATGTTTTGGATGCAGAAATTCCTTATTTAATGGCTGGCCTCTTTAGGTAGGACCAGAAGATGCCCTATCTAAAATCTTGGGGAACAGCTGCCAGTCTGTTTTAATGATATTGAGTTAGTTGGGACAGTGGTCTAACTTGGTTTCCTACATCCTTTGCAATATGATATGAGCAGTAGCTAGGGCCTCTTCTTAAACAAACCATTCTGCATAGGCAAATTCTCCTTGTTCACCTGTGTTACTTTTTTTTTCTATCAAAAATGCTCAATGAAATAAGTAAATATACCTTTCATGTTTGCAGACAGCCCCCTATTTGTAATAGCAATGTATTTCTCTGTAAAGCGCAAGGCATGACAGCATATGCTGCTGCAGAGATAAAGTCCCTTGTATAGCTATTCCACATGCAAAAAGCAGGAATGAAAATATATATTTTCTAGGTCTGCAGGGAGAGGAAAAAAACCCTAATACAATCCTGGATATGTCATTGTGAAAGCTGTAACAAACCTGTCAGGTCCTAACTGCTCCTGTCAGAATGCTTCTAAATAGGTACACAGTATGAATAGCAGGGCAGAGTAGGCATGGGGTCCTACAAGTAAATGAAGAAATTAGAAGTGAAAGGGGACATGGATTTTTTAAAAAAATACTGAACTATCAGCTTCACATTAAATATAAAGCTGAACCACATGGTACCATGATGTGGCTTCAGTTGTGTTAGAAATGTGTAAGCAAAGCACCAGCTTGCCTGCTTCACCAGCAATAATAATGCTACTACATAACAAATTTCACTTTTTCAAAAAAAAAAAAAAAATGAATACATAGTAATCATTCTACCATGTGGTTCAGCTACTTTACCCAAAATCTGGGGTGCGCTTCAAACTCACACCATCCTTCCTTTCATTCATTGTATTTTAAGTCTTTCTAAAACAAGGAGGGACATGCTTCAGAGCTCAGACAATCATGCCACTTGATTTTGGCCACACTGGAGTTCACCATTACCTTGTCATTTTGAGTGAGCATAACTGAAATCAAGTCATTTCCAGTTATTTCTTCATATTATTTGGGGAAGCTGCCATTTGAGGGAAGTGGGGGGAAGCCTTTTAAAGCATCCACTGCTTCTGGGACATTTTATCTCCCAAGCAAATATGAGGGGGGGTTCTAATTAGGGGGCATGGGGGGGGTTCCATTGGTTGCCTTGACCTCTCCCAGGTTACATGCAACCCATAGGCCAAATGAATCCCACCTCTGTTGTAAAGCATCTTTGTTTGTGGTAACTATAATGACTGAATGTTAATCTAATGTGCCCATAGCAAACTGTAGTCCTCCTCCATGGTAAAACTGGGTTTGAAATGGGCTTCCTATTCTGGGTTGGAGGCAAATGAACACTTATGGTGATTATGGTTTGCCTGATTTATCAATCTCAGCAAGCTTTCGTTGCCACAAAGAAGGAATATGCTTAGGGGAAAGTTCCACAAATCCTTGTTCAGAAGAATAACTGTGTGATCTACAGAACTCGTACCTCCCTCTGGTGGGGCAGCAGACTCAGTCAAGTCTCGGGTAGGAATATTTGGAAGAGATCCGCACAGAAGCATACAGCTGCAGCATAATCAGAGCACCTCTAGCTGATCCTGCTCCATCATCAGCCTGTGTATAGATAACAACATTTATTTATAACGCCCTTTACACCAAAGGATAGAACATCGATATATACAATCAGGAACGAAGACCATAAAGGTAGAGTAGAGCACAAGACATTGCTGGAAGCAAAGTCAGACACCACTTATGGAAGACATCTCCCCCAGCTCTGATACCTTGGTCTTTACTCTTGTGATTTCATAGACCAGCTTCTCTGGACTATCCTTTTGTGCGTCCCTCCAATGGTTTGCTTCACTCAGACTGACTTATTAGCTTGTTGATCTCTGGGCTGTTTTGACCAATGCTAGCTAAATGCCTTATCAATTTATTTATGACAATGAAAAGTGTGATGAAGTAGAAGGGCTCATACTGAAACACACAAACTCACTCACCTCTTAGTTTGCCCAATCACACTCCTCCATATCTTTCAATGAGCAGTATCTGAGGGAACAGTTGTAAAATCTATGCAAAATACCTCCTCAGTCTTTTTTAATCTCTTTTCAGTTGTTGTCAGTGTATGTTGATTTTTGCTTTATATATTTCCACAGTAGAGTGATTATATGTCAATAGAAAGTCACACACAGCTGACTCTAAAAGACTGGTGGGAACTCTACGGTTTTTGAGATGTTGGACTGCAAGTCCCAGCATCTTTAGCCATCACTGCCACTAGTAGGGGATGCTGAGAATTGCAGTCCAATAGCTGGAGGGCCACAGGACTCCCACCCCTGTTTAAAAAAAAATGAATACCTCAGTCCACAGTTAGTTTACTTAGGCCATGGCAAGATGCAGAAAGATGGATAATAGGTCAATTCCTTTGTTGCCGTGTGCCTTCAAGTTATTTTGGATTTATGGAAGCCCTAAGAGAAACCTATCACAGGGTTTTCTGGGAATGAGAGTGCATGACCCACCCAAGGTCACCCAGTGAGTTTCCATGGTCAAGCAGGGAATGGAACACAGTCTCCAGGGCTGTCCTGTGAGACTCAGACTATTATACACACTGGCTAGTTCTCATTGAAATCCATTCTTCCCCATTGGGCCTTTCCACACATTATAAAAGCCGCTCCCTAAACTGCAAACCTCACGATTCCATAGGATGCTGAAAGTAGAATAATAGCACTATAACAGTGTAGAGTAGAAAGGCAGAAAGGCCCACTCAGTTGAAGTTTGTTGTTGTTGCAGACCTTCAAGTCCTTTCTGACTTATGGTGACCCTAAGATGAACCCATCATGGGGTTTTCTGGGGCTGAGAGTGTGTTCAAGTACTGAGAGCTATTTTCTGATTATCCTAGAGTCAGAAGCATTGATAGATTCCCTCCAGCTTCCATTCTATACACTCCCTTCCTCAAACACAACATATTACCTATTTTTCAAGCTTTCCAGCAAAGCCCAACATCTAATCTTCCATTCTTCTGTATTGTGTTATTCTGTTGCCTTCCACTTTTGAGCTGTCAATAACTTTTCTACTGACACCAAAAGCATCCCACCCCCAGTAATTCCAGCACTGATAGGAGCTATGGCATGTAATACAATAAGATGCCAGCTAAATGTAGCCATAATAGAAGGATTAGACCTTTTCTAGCAATCACAGCAGAGTCAGATGGCACTGTCCCACTTCCCATGAATGCGATCACAATTTAGAAGGTGATTGTATAAATTGCTGCTTACATTGCAAGAATTTAGCCTCATTCCCGAGAACTGTTCTGCCCATTTTGTGCCAGAAAATTCCTTTTACCCTCCACATATCCTTAATTCCCTCCTACCCTTTATTCACTCGATTGAAGAGATAGAAGAATATATCCTAATAAACAGTTCCTTAGTATCCATCACAAGCATTAGCCATCTCATTTCAGTTCAGCCACAGACTCCAGGCTTGGAAATATTAGTTCATCTTTGGGGCAGTTTTATTATATTTTCAGACACAGATATGGATGAGTAACAGGAGCAGGTTTTATCAGCAGGCAGACACAGTTGTTCAGCCAAGAGAACCTTATCTATACATAAGGAGCTGAGAATAATTGACAGGAAGGTTTCTGCCTGGTCAGGAAATGTATTTCAAGACTGTTAAAGAGAGAGAGAGAGAAGTGTTAACATTGTACAGGAATTCTGAGGAAATTACTGAATAGAATTGTTTCACAGGGCATAGAAATGCACAAGATTTGATGAGGTTAATCATTGCTGCCATACAGCCAACATGCAACCTGGGTTCCACTTAAATGATCTTATTTGCCTCCACCCAAAAGGGAACAATGTGGCAAACAATGAGGTTTGGCTCATTTTCAACAAAATAGCCATGTGAGTCTATTGCAATGCAAAAAGGAAAAAAAGAAAGGGAGAAAGAAAAAGAAATCTAGCAGCACCTTGCTAACTGATTTTTACTTTAGCACAAGCTTTTTATATATATATATATATATATCAGTCCATATCTTCAGAGGCATTACAGAGTGATATTAAAGCCTGAGGTTGTTAAACATATTTATACAGGTCCTTTCCACATGACAGCATCATCCCAGCATGGGGACGCATTGCTGCCGATCCATGACACATGCCATCACACAAAATCATTGTGGTCTTGCTCCTATTGTGTACCCAGCCATCATGATCATGCCATATACCATTACTGGAGAAAATCTGGCAATGGCCTCCCTTCATGCAATGATGCCATCAGCTGTGGGCATGTGGGAAGGGCAGAAGCGTGATCAGGCACTTCCTCCCTCAGTGCAGCCCAGGAAGAGGCCAGCTGCATTGCAAAAGGAAGGAGCACGTCCTGAACACTACCCATCTTCTGGAGACTAGCTGAGTATGGAGGGGAGCATTGGGGTCCCACTCCCACCCCAGCAATGTCATTGCTGAGATGATGCTGAGAAATTGTGGGAGGGAGGTGAGTTGTGGAAAGGGCCACAGTTGTGGGAGTGGAATAGAATGTAATAGGATCCAGAAAGATGCAAATCATAGCCCTCACCCTAAATCTTCCAAGGGCTATGTGAGTGATACAGGTTTTTCAAACCATTACAGTATATCATAACTCACCAATTGAAGGACTTAGTTGAAGAGAAGGAGGAGGAGAAGGAGGTGGTAGCAGCAGCACATTGTCAAGAGGCTACAGCTTTCTCTGAATCTGAGGAAATGAGGGCTGAGGCAATAGAGGATCTTGTTCACCAGAAAAATGTGGCAGAGGCCACTGACACTCAAGACTACTTACACCTGTCCTTCATTGAGAGATGAGCCCAAGACTATTTAAATAATAAACTCTGACCCAATTAGCACTAATGAGACACCTATGACCTTGAAGGAATTGCTCATAAATATCATGACAAGTTCCTCCTAGCCTCAGTGCTGATAACTATCTTATCTGGTTGCCTAGCAGTACTCTCTTGTGTTTCTGTTTGACTTTGACTGACTATGTTTTGCACTGTTCTGCATACTCTTTGCTTCATGTACCTGAACTTATGACTTGCTGATACAGTTTTAAAGACCACCTCCGTGCTTCTCCCTGCATCTTTACCCTTGACTGGACTGGCTATTCAACTGCTCCTTAACACCAAGCTGCCGCTGTGAGCATTTGCTGACTTGTGCTCAGGACACAATGGTCCATTAGAACTGACATGTGAAAGCAACAAATCTGTTTACCAAAAGTCAGTTCTTTTGGGGTCAAAACCTTCTCAGAGGAGATTACTTTTCATATTTGTGCAGTTGGGAAGACTTGTCTACTAATGTATATAAATGCACCAAGAAACCATTATCTTTGTTCATACTTCTGTTAATGGATTGGAATTTGTGAATATAATTAAATATCAGCTGTTTAACTTTCTAGTCTTCCTTTGTAATTTCCTTGCAGTTTCCCAATGAGAATTGGAACATTCACTGTCAAAAGTTTTTAAAAGAAATAACTGCTTTATAGAGTCTGGCAGACCTTACTCCACCTGTCCGGCCCAATCCACTCAAGATGTAAGTGGATTTTTTTTTTAAAAAAAATTCATGGTCAGTTCAGTTCAATATTTATGTGTTCCTCAATAGCTGACTGAGGTTGCCCAATAGCCAGGCTCTCAATAGATTGCAATAAAAACAAATAGAATAAAAGGCAATGATCTTCTATAAGGAGAAGAATTTATAATGCAGCATTTAAACAAGCCCAGCAGGAGAAAATAAAAACAACAAAACTGAAATTCTCCAGCAGTACCAACAGTATTTCAAGCTGTTTTTACAATGGTTTAACATTCATTTCAGAGTAGTTTACAATAAAATAAAATGCAACAGTAAAATATAATCACTGATGTAAAACAACGAAAACAGCCATAAGAAGGTGCACCTGCAAAAAGTATCTCAAATAATTTTAAGACAATTTTTAAAGAACTCCTACAAATCAGGGGAAAGAAATTGACCCTGCCCAAGGAAAGGTCAATATTTCAAAATGTTACTTTTCTTGACTGCAACTCCCAGAAACCATTTTTAAGCTCTAAGACCAGGGTCCAAAAACAACATGCCACAGTTGAACAAGGGTTGTTCTCTCCCTGTAAGGATGGGTGAGAATTTAACTGGGGGATTTTTTGAGGGTAAGAATTTGTCCAAACCATCAATTCCGAATGTGGCAGAAAGTGAGATGGATTGTCTGTCCTTGATGCCTCATTGTCACCCACCTCTGTTCAGATAGCAATGAAGCAATAAAACTATTAGTAGATGGCCTCAGCACACAAGTGGGTTGAAAAGTAAGTAGACATTCAGTGAAGTGCCTGAATATATGTGGGATTTCATAGTTAAGTACATTTAATTGCACCAGGAACAGCCCAGAAGTAAGGGCAAATCAACCATTTGGTTCAAGAGGGTCACATCCAAGGAGCAAGAACAAGCAGTCCAAATATGCCACAAGTAAAATACCTAAAGCCTCAGATCCTGCCTGATCTTGGAAGCTAAACAGGGTCAGCCCTAGTTAGCACTTGGATGGGAAACTGCCAATAATACCAGATGCTGTCGACTATCACCATTTCCACGCTATAGTGTTATTAACCCACTTTCAACACCCTGAGGAATTCTGGGGTTTGTAGTTTACTGAGGACAAAGAGCTCTCTGGCTGAGAATTCTAAATACCTCTCCCTAAACTGCAAATCTCATATTAATGTGTAGTTTCTATCATGTTATGGGACCTTGTAAATATGACACAGCTCAAGGCTCTAACATGTCCTAATGTCTGCTATGGGAGCCCTTCTCTCTACCCCACCAGTGGGGGCAATATGAAGTAGGTGGACATCTCCTCTATGACCCTGGGATTGAAGAATGCCCTCTCTGGAAGGTCTGAAAGCTGTTAACATTGATTTCCTTCTACTACTAGGCTAAAGCATGGCTTTTTATTAGAGCTTTTGGAGCCTAAGCTATTTCAAGTATAGTTATACCTGGTTTTAAATTCTTGTCATTTTTAAAGTGGTTTTAACTGTTGCTTTTAAAGTTGTTTTAATTGTTACCATATTTAGTGTGTTTTTATCTTGTTCGTATTATTAATGCTTTTAAATCTGGAAATGTTTTAAATTTTTTATACAATACGCTTTCCTGAGATGCTGTGGTAAAGGGTGGGATAGAAGTGTATTAACAAATAAAAGTAAATAATCCAGTCCTGTATATGGTTAGGGATCAGCAACTCCCATTGAGGACACAGCAACCCCTCCCCCTTTTCACCCTTTCAATGTTCATCCCTACCCAGAATCAAGATGACAGATGAGCCCCAAAGGTGACCCTTGAGCTCAATATGAACTTCCCAAAGACACACAGTAAGTAGAAGTTCCCAGTCAATGTGACTTCTTTCTTTTCAAATACTCTTTCAGGCTCACTGAGTAGAAGCAGAGAGCTGCCTCTTGAAGGTTTCCTTGAAAAGCTGCCTCTGACCTTCATTGACCCAAGTTCCCTCCTTGGAGAGGCAGCACAGATTAACAACTGACTTATAAAAAGAAAAACACACTAGCAAACCCACTGCCTCTCCCCCTACCCATTAAATGTACTGCTGAAGCCAACTGTCAATGCACCTCTGCTAAAACAAAGCTTGACTCTTCCCTTCCCATCTCCATCTCCCTTTCTTAGGCATTTCTTGGAAACAGAATTTTAGAATAACCTTAACAAAAATGAAGTTTCTCTTGGAAAGGAAGTGACAGTCCTTCTGCTCCTAAGATGGTGCAACCAATCCAATTGGCTTACAGGTTTTACATGGATAACTGAACTGTCTGCCTGCTGTCCCTTAACTGATAGACTCATTATTTGTTGTGGTTTCTGTTATGTGCTAATAAGTCAGCTATTAACTCATAGCCTCATTTTTTTTCTGCTGTTGTTGCTATGTGCTATTGAGCTATCTCTTACTTATGGCAGCCCCAGCCTAAGGTCACCTAGTGCCTTTCTATGTCTGAGTGAGGATTCATATCTTGGTCTCCCAGAATCCTAGTGCAGCATTCACGACATTATACCACACTGTGTCTAAAAAACAGGATTTTCTTGGCAAGATGTATGCAGAAGAGGTTTGCCATTGCCTTCCTTTGAGACTAGGGGAGGATGACTTGCTTATAGTAATCCAGTAGGTTTCCATAACTGAGTTCCCCTCTCTGAGCCTTGTTTTTCAGAGAAAGATGGCCATACTCCTAAAACTGCTGTTGTTTTTCCACATCTTCACAAGTAGCTTTGCTGGATAAAGCAGGGGAGTGTAGTATGCCCAAAACAAACCCCTGACAGCCACTGTTGTTTGATCCTCACCTAGCCAAATGTCTTTAGATCAGTGGTTCTCAACCTTCCTAATGCCGCAACCCTTTAATACAGTTCCTCATGTTGTGGTGACCCCCAATCATAAAATTATTTATTTATTATTAACAATGCCCCCCCCGGTGAAGGCCACCTTGCCGGCCCGGAACGGGGGGGACGTGCAGGGAGGGAAAGTGGAGCCGCGTATCTTCCCCGGGGAAAAAATCCGAGAACCCCCCTGGGCTCTGCTTCTGCTTCACTCTCATTTCTGCTGGGGGTGGCAGTGTGGCGAAAGTTCCCAGAGTGTCAACCCTGGCCGGGGGCGGGAAATCCCAGCACCTTTGTCTTTTGCGCCGGGTGCAGCTCGCTCCCCTGGAAAAGCACCACCTTGTGGCCCCCTGGCCCTTCTGCAGCGCCCTCCTCCGTGGCAAGTGGGGCAGGGGCCGTGGCGAGGAAGGAGACTGCCCCCCGTGCTGCCACCGCCCCCCAACTGGCCCGCCAGAGGGGAGGTTCTCCCAGTAGTGGAGAAAGGGAGCAATTTCAGTCCCTTCTGAACAGGGGGCAGGAGGACGCGAATGCATGGCTCGCGCTTGCGCACCACCACCGAGGAGGGAATAGAGCCTAAGACCCTCGGAAATACGTATTTTCCGATGGTCTTAGGCGACCCCTGTGAAAGGGTTATTTGACCCCCAAAGGGGTCACGACCCACAGGTTGAGAACCGCTGCTTTAGATACTAAGTTTCTTAATTTGCTTTGGAACCTTTATCTGTTCCACCTCCTTTTTGGTACTGAGTCAGGATTGCCACCATTTTTCTGACTCACTCTGGATGGCAAGTAGGCCCAACACTATCCTCTATATCTGTTGGACTTGGCCAGAGTAAATGGCTGAGGATTTCATTGCAAGAATTCATCAGAAATTTGAAGGTGGAGGAAAATGGACAGAATCATTCATTTCCTACAGAGCAGCCTATTCATTGAAGAGAAATATAATACTGATGCATGTACAAAGCTGTCTTATGCAGGCTTCATTGTTTAAATGACAGATAAGGAACCAGAACACTTTCAGAAAACTGAATTGGTTGAAAAGCAGAAGCCATATACTGTACTCTAGGGAGCATGAAAGACTTATGGAGGCTTGCTTGGAAGTGACTGCTTGTGTGCTGCTTGCAAAATCTGTCAACTAGCTTGTTTTGCAAACAGCACACATGTGTGAGTGATTTTAAGTGAGTCTCCATAGGCAAGAAGAACTGATGAAAGAGCAGAACCCCCATTGAATTAATAGAACTTGTCCTTAATTTGGATGCATCAAAAGAACAAGTGATCAGACAACAAGGCATCAGAAGGTGGGAGCTTCCTGTACCAAATCAGCCCAATTAAGCTGGGATTGCCCACTCGATCCCCAGTTCCACATACCGATTCCAGATGCTCAGTAAATGAATTTTACTTCAAATGGGGTGATGTGGCAGTGTTTCCCACTGTATCTCAGGACACCAAGGCAGCCAGTGGTAATGTTGGGGTCACTAGGTTCCCTGTCATATGGAAATGAATATGGTCTGCTGGATGCCTATTAGGGCAAATTGCATAAAAGCTACTATGTGTCCTTATTGGGCATTGCTAATTGCTGTTATAATGCATCCATATGAGCTGCTTATTGCAACAACTTAACTGGATGGTGAAAGGGATAATATTAGACAAGTGCAAGAACAAAGCGCAGACTGGGGAGACATGATTATCACAAGTGGAGAGGAAGAGGAAAGGAAGATTGGAGGAAGGCTTGATGGGGCTAGCCCAGGACACACACAGACCAGGCCTGCTTTTCTTTTCTCCCTGGAGTAGCAGCACCCCTTTTAATCTTACTATCACAATGTGGCTCACCCCCTTCCACTTATTCTCAATCCTGCTTTCCCTAAAACCCACAACCTTATATGATGAAGGGAAAAGTTTCTTAATGGTTATTCAGAAAGGATGGATAACCTGTGGTACTGTGTTCTTAAAAATAAAACTGAAGAAACTACTAAGTTGAGGCAGAACTTGTAAAAAATAGAATGAAATCTTTATTAAAATAACAAAGAAAAAGGTATTGTGAATTTAAGAATATTCAAATAAAATAACAATTCCTTAAAAAATGTTCAACTAATTTCTTCAAAACACCACAGTGTTCACCAACAGAGCTTTCACACACATCCCTTTGGCCCTCCCAGCAAAAAGATCTGTTTCCCTACTCAGAGTTCCATTCTCTGACCCTTTCAGAGGTGGCTTGATTTCTTCTCTGCCCCCACACTAGGCCACTGAGAAGATAACCCTTTCCCAGAAAACCCCCTTTGGATTGACTGGAGCCCTGACATATGAGTTCTCCATCTGAATCTCACTGAAGGAAGTCAGATTCTAAACCAGCATATATGCTTTCTACCATCTCACCCACCGCTCCTTCTGGCTAGGGTTAGGTTTTCCTTAATTAGAGAGCCAGTCTGACTATATCCCCCTCTTTTACTAGGGCTGCTCTGCTAGCCACACTGTTATGGCCGTTTTCTAGCCCGAACTTGTGGGATGTCAGATACCATTTTGATATCAGTAATTTGGCTTTCTTCTACCATCCCTCTCCACATGTCTGCGAGGTCCACCGGACAAGCTCACAGTCAGGCTCGGCCCCTAATTGCTACAATATTCCAAACAATACAGGCAAGCCAGAAATAGCTGTCTCACCGCTTTAGGAGACCTCAAAGGCAAGTAGTCTATTATGTATGCACACAACTTACAAAGAACTCCCTGCTCCAAGCAGGCAACTTGGCAAGCTGAATTCTCAACTGTCAAGCACTGCGCATTTGCATACTGGCTATTCTATGTCAATTCGGACCTAACTCAATCATGCTAAATTCTGACCTTTCAGAGGCTTTGTCTCCAGCCCTAAACTCATTATTTCTCCCTAAGTACGGACTAGTCTACAATCATATTTTCCCTATAAAAACCCCTGATTTTGAGAGCTTCTTTGGATAGCTCGGACCGCCCCTGATTTCCATCCAGCCTTGCTGCCGCTTTGTTTAGCGAGCTGTCCCCTCAGTCCCATGTACTGAGACTACGCACCTTCAAACTTTCGCAGTGATCTACCTGGGTTTCAGGACAGGTGTAGTATCACCCAGATCAACGATCCCTCTCAAAAAATCTCTCTATACCTCACCAACCTTTATTTTCTATAGTTATCTGTGTGAGTGTGTTGCATACACTGTTTGTCTGTATTTTAATAAAGATCACAATTATTATTTCAATCCTGTTTGCTCCTTGACTTGGCCTGACCCCGTAGACACTGGGTAAAAGATTCCACTGCGTTGCCCTGCCTCTCGCATTGCTAGCTTGTGCTCTTTGACTAATTTCCCCAACTTGTTTAATTGTGAGCACATTTAGGTGTCCCTCACGGGACCCCCAGTAAACAGGGTAACAACACACCCAGGCTCTGTCACAACAATCTTTTGAGAACCTGGAGCTTTTGAGATAAGAGGAGGAAAATTACGATCAGATCACCTGGTCAAGGCTATGGGGGATAGATGGTAGGCATTGACCTGGGAATGTGTTGGGGAGATGGGGTTTTGTATGGATATATCACTCTCACCTATAAGTGCTCTGCATGCTTGAATGTGTAATGTTAACCTATAAAACCTATAACTTGCATGTGTTCTTTAGTCTCAGCAACTTCTGTGGAAATGTGCTGTGTTGCTCATGCTTATCCATAAAAAATAAACTACAGTCTACTTCAGAGTGAATTTTGTGGAGTGTGGGTTATCCAACTACATGACAGGTACAGGGAAGCTGCATGCAACACACTAATTTCTATCTTCTGGCACCTTCAGTCATCATAATAACACCTGCTCCTGTTGTCAGCTATTGTGTGTGTGCATGCGTGTGCATGTGTCTTTGGAACAGATTTGCCTCACAGCTTTCCACTTCCTCACCACTCACCTTCCCAGTCCCATGTTTTCTCCTCCTAACAATAATCTGGCACTGTATTAGACTAATTAGATGGATGATTTCATTCAGCTGAGGTAACACCTTGCCATTTCTAAATGAATTTCTTCATGATAAAATGTCATATCCCTGATGAATGAAAAAGAAGATGTCAGGTTCTCTGAGTTAACAATAATTCTTTTCCCCTTTTATTTGGGAAGTCCTGTAAGAGGTAAGGAGGGAAAGAAGGAAGGGAAATTAGACACAGCTGCTGTAAATGAGAGTTGAATAGCACTATTTCTATTTGCATAATATTCATTTTGACTTAATGTTAATGAATTCTCACCATGCGAGCTGTAGGGATGCTTCTTCTGTAATTTGCAGAAATACATCAAGTTGTGTAACTAAATAATAATCCGAGCATTAAGAAAATGAAATGTTGCTTGCAAATAATTTGAAAGGGAAAAATGGTGCTCCTCTAAAGGTTTGTGCTTATTAAGATCTATAGGCCTGACTCCAGCAGTGTTACTGTGCTAAGATGAGGTCCGTTGCACTTGCAGTAGTGTCTTTGTACAATTAGCTGAAGAAAAGACTCCAGCACAAGTCTCCATTGCAAAACCTGTTGTGCAACAACACAGCATGTGAAGGCTCTCCCTTGTGCCACTGCTTGCAAAACCATGAAATCCAACACACTTACAACAGTAGGGGATTTTCATTTCATTGGTAACACTTTGATTCTAGGCTATTGGGCAGCATGTATAATAGGGCAGCATGTACAGTCTAGGGTGGAAACAGCCCAGGATTCAAGTCCCTGCTCAGCCATGGAAACCTACCAGGTGACTTTGGGAAAGTTACATTATCTTAGTCTCAGAGGAAGGCAAAGGCAAACCTCCTCTGAAGAAATCCCATGACCTTATGATCACCATACCTTGGTAATGAGTTGAAAGCATGCAACAACAACATCCTTTGCGGTTAATATCAAGGAAATCTTGCAGCAGTTTAGAACAATCAAACAATGCAAAGCAATTTTTGTACAGACAAAAAAAAAATCTCCCAACAATCCTGAATTAATAGCTCTGACAATGTTGTAAAGATTTGGTTTATGAGCCTTGGCTTCAGGATACTGAAATGTAACCCTACTCACCATAGGATCAACCACTGAGGTGATACAGAATGTTTCTGAACATTCCAACTCTGGGAATTTATTAGAAGTTTGGAAGTTAAAACAAACAAACAAACAAACAAAAAAAGCTATATGCACATCAAACTGGAGAGCAGACCAGAGAAGAGACTGAGTTTGCAGAAGAAATAAAAGTCTAACTGATTATGTGCGCAGTGTGTGTAAGGCAGAGTATTATATGAAACAGGGGTAACTAATGTGAATGCCGTCTGCATGAACCTATGTGCTACCAATAGAAGAAGTGGTTGATCTATTAGCTATGGGTCTGTCTGTCTACCTGTCTAATAAGCTAGATAGCACTTTGAGTGACCTTTGAGCTATTTTGACATCTACAGCATCTAGTGGGTAGATATCAACCATGATAAATGGAGCTGGAGTGACAGAGGACTCTTATAGTGCTATTATTCCACTTTCAACGTCCTGTAGAATTCTGGGGTTTGTAGTTTACTGAGGCCAAAGAGTTCTCTGGCTGAGAATTCAAAATGCCCCTCTCTAAACTGCAAACTCTAGGATTCCACAGGATATTGAAAGTGGAATAATAGCACTGTAACAGTGTAGTGTGGAAACAGCCTTGGTCAAGAAAGGAATTACCCAAAGATCTTCCAGCTCCCGTGACAAATCTTACCTCCAGTACAAGACTGAGACATTAAAGTGGGATCTTTTTACCTTTCACATTTTTCTTTTTTTTATATATATTTTTATTAAAATTTAATTACAAAATAAAAAACAGAAACGAGTGGGTTACATCATCTTTAAATGTATCCCACCGACCCACCCACTTCCGCTTGTATTCTCCAGTCGAAACTGCATTGTTTCTATTTACACAAAAGAAGAGCGATTACATTTCTTTTAACAGTAGAAAAAAGCGGTTACATTTATGTCTTGTTTCCATGGGTCTTTTACATCTTATAAATTTATATCTTTACCCAGTCCAATACTCCTTTCCATTCCCTTTCAAAGTTCTGTATGGGTTTATTTTTCAAGGAAAATGCTAATTTTTCTGTTTCTTCCATCTCTAAAACTTTCAACTTCCACTCTTGTAGATTTATATCTTTGTTTTCTTTCCAATATTGTGCATACAGCAACACTGCTGCTGTTATCAAATGCAATAATATCTTCTGATAACTTCTTATCTGTCTGTGTTGTCCTAATATATTTAACAAATAAAACGCCGGTATCATTTCAAAATTCAAATTACAAATTCTTTGAATTTCATCATGTACCCCCTTCCAAAATTTCCTCACCTTTCTACAAGTCCACCACATGTGGAAAAAAGGTCATCACATTTCCAACACTTCCCAGTCCCAGATTTAGTTATCTTCTGTAATCTTATTGGAGTCATATACCATCTATGAAGCATTTTATCAAAATTTTCTCTTAAGTTTAAATTTGGGGTAAATTTTAGATCCATTTTTCATGTTCTCTCCCAAACTTCTAATTCAATTGGGTGTCCCACATTCTGGGCCCATTTAACCATTGAATCTTTAATTACCTCTGATTCCATTTCTCTTTTCAATAATAATTTATAGAGTTTGGAAATTCTCTTCTTTTGGTCTCCCTTCATCAATAAATCTAGTAAATTTTCTCTTCTCTCAAATCCATATAATTTTTGGTCCATTTTAAATCTTTCTTTAAGTTGTCGCCATGAGAACCAGTTTAGTTCATGTCCTTTTTCTTTTAATTCTTCTGCTGCTCACATTCTTGGTTTCTCCGCCTCCCATTTCAAAAGTTCTTGATATGTTAGTAGATTTCCTTGTTTTGTTGGAGCAATTCCATAAGCTTCTTGTGGTGAAGTCCATATTGGGAGTTTTGTATAATATTTCCGCCTTATTTGTATCCAAATCTTTAACAGTGTTTTCCAGATACAATGATTGTTGAACTCTTTATTTACTGTTAATCTGTCATAACATAGATAACCATGCCAACCGAATCTGTTATTTATTTCTTCCAGTTCTTTGATAGTTGTTCTCTCTAATTGAATCCAGTCCTTGATCCAATCCAAACAACATGCATAGTAATAAGTTTTCAAAGTTCGTAGATCAAATCTCCTCTCTCTTTTGCATCCTTAAGTGTTTTGAATCTTATTCTTTGTTTTTTGCCTTGCAAAATAAATTTCTGTAAATCCTTTTCCCATTCTTTAAATATCTTCTCACTTCCTTTTATTGATAAATTCTGAAAGAGGAACATAAGCTTAGGTAAAAGGGACATTTTAAAAGTGTTTATTCTTCCCAAGAGTTATAAGTTTAAGTTTTTCCATTTCTCTATATCATTTTTAATTTATTTCCATTTCTTCAAATAGCTATTTTCAAACAATTCTTGATTCTTTTTTGTTCTATTAATTCCTAAATATCTTCTTTTCTTGGTTAATTGACATCCAGGTCTTCTCTCCAAATCAGCTTGCTCTTTTTCAGTCATATTTAATGTCATCATCATTGTCTTTTCTTTATTTATCTTGTATCCTGTGACCAGTCTATATTTTTGTAGAATTTCCATCAGCATCTGTATTGATTCTTGTGGATCCTCCAAAAATATAATTACATCATCTGCAAAAGCCTTCAATTTCAGTTCCCTTTTTCTTATTTTTAAGCCTCTTATCTGTGGATCCTCATTTATTGTAATCAACAATGCTTCCAAAACAGCTATAAACAATAGGGGTGATAATGGGCATCCTTGCTGTACCACTTTATTTATTTCAAAGTTTGTCATGATGTCACCATTTATTATTAAACTTGCAGATTGATCTTGGTAAATTTCCTCAATCCATTTACCCAAGTCTTCTCCAAAATCATATTCTCTCAGCACCCAATGTATAAAAATCCAGGAGACATTGTCAAGTGCCTTTTCTGAATCCAAAAAGATGAATGCTGCCTTCTTCCCTGGATTTCTATCATAATATTCAATTGCATCCAAAATTGTTCTCACATTGTTTTTCATGTATTTACCAGGGAGAAAACCAGTTTGATCTTCTTGAATCTTGTCCTGTAACATCTGTCTCAGTCGTTTTGCCTTGTAATCTATATTTAACGGGGAAATTGGTCTATAATTTTTTTACTTCTTTTTTATCCTTACCCTCTTTGGGTATCAATACAGTATTAGATTCACCCCAGGAATCCAGTTTACCATGTCTCCCTATTTCCTTCAAAGTTGCTTGAATTGATTTAACCAATTCTTTTATAAATCTCTTATAATATAAAGTGGTAAAACCATCTGGTCCTGGTGCCTTATCAACTTTCAAATCCTTTATAATCTACCTTTCAGATTTTTCAAATTTTGTACAAAATGTCTCTGTGCAAAACTAGTGTCTTTTCCCTTGATGAAGCTAAGCACAGAGAGAGAAATTGAGAGAGAACAGAAGGGTAGGTTCATTGATCATAAAGATAACCCATCCATTTCTAAGACTTTTTCCTTTGCCATGCTATAAGACTCTAGATACCACATTCCCCAATCTTGCACTTTTTAAAGAAAAGTTCATAAAATAGTTCACAAAATTAGCAAATCCAATCCAAGACCAACAACAAGTACAAACCTCATCATCTAACAGCAAGACTCTGTGTGTATGTATGTGTGTGTGTTGTCTCATTTATTGCATGAGGACAAACCACCAGGCTATAAATCTCTTTGGAGGCTGTGCATGAATATCTTTCTTATTTGTGCTTAGAGCAAGGAGAAATATATGTTTAAATTGTTTGTGCTGTTTCTGTGTTCATCATGTGCTTCCAAACATTTCTCAGAATGAGTGAAAGTCTTTTTTTCATTCCATATAACCATTCAAATAGTAGCCTGGTTCTACCTGGAGAGAACACGTGTACAACAGTAGAAAGGGCATGTTTAACATCTATTCGACAGACATTATCTGCTACTATTGCTGGGAAGGAAGTTATATGTTTGAAAAATAGGGAAGCAGCAGAGCAGATTGAAATAGGGGAAGCATTCAGTATTGAACTGGAAAGATAAAAACAGGTGATAACGTTACCCACACAATAGCTTAGTAGGTATTCATTGTGAAATCTCCTTTCCTGAATCCAAACAATCAGGACAGCTTCAAAATTTTCGGAAGTGTTTCTTATTGGTCACCAGGCATCTCTGCCTAAAAGTTGATTGTATTACGTTTTAAGAATGCATTCCAATATGGCATGTATTGCAAAATGCAGATGCAACTGACTGGATCACTGACCTGAATCAAATTGCTAACCTAACTGGGCTGGCATCCTGTTATTTATATATGCAGGTGTAAGTTGTGCTATACATGTGGAGTAATTTTTCTCTTTTAGACAATGCACAAGGGTTAGTGGGGTAAGCATGGTTGTGTATTTAGGACTGGCTTGCATGTGGTTATATGTGGTAGCCCATTAAATTTCACAGAAAGGCATGTGAACACAGATTGGATCTATGCATTGCCTTTACTCATTGTGCACTGCAACTGCACAATGGATTGTCAGCCATGTGCATTGACAATTGATCGACGTAAGTTGTAATATTGTGACAGAAGTGGTTCCCCAACCCATCTCTTTAGAATGATGGATTGAGGGTCCTTGCCACTTGTCAGCTACTCTTGATTCTGTCTGGGGTTCCATTGTCACCTTCTGGCCACCTGAATACCTAGTTCTTGGTGGTGGTTAAACCAGATAGGCTAAGTTAACATCAACGTTCTTCCTAAGCATTCTAGTCTTGGAATCTTAGCATATTTATATGGGAGAATGAGCAGATTATTTGGGAATAGGCTATTTATTATATGCATTCATAGATATACAAATTTATACATTCTCCTTAGGGAGAAACACAGACATATCAATGTCTGAGTACTTGCTTTCATCACATTATATTAAATTACATTACATCGAAAACATCATATGTTCATTTCATTTCAATATATGTCAAATAAGATATTACTTCTAAGTACTGAATCTTTACCTCTCTTCATTTCTTTAACAAGCTTTGCAATAGTTAACAACTAGATGAATATTGCCACCATCATTATCATTATTATTATAGCATCATCACTGAACATAGTGCTTTATGGTTAAAACAAAACAAAACAATTTCCTCAGCCACCATCATTAATATCAGGGTTTTTTCATCCTTTCCATAGGGCTTGTTAAGGTATTATGTAGACATTTCACAAGGGCTTTCACATGTACAGAATTCTCACCCTTGTATCATATCCATAACAATCTACCCATCAAGAAACAGAATTTAGTCTGTTGAAGTATTACAGATCTTTAAAAAGGCATCTGTGAACACACAAGCATTGAAGAGTTAACCTCCTTGAACACTGCTAAATCTTAACATCTGTAAGCATCCTAAAAGGCATTCATTGTATTCATAATAGGATACATATCCATTTTAGCATGAACTTAGATGAGAATAAATATTTTCTTTCTCTTAGATCATAGTATATTTTTTACAATGTCTCAGCACATTTGGGTAGTTTATCAATCAGCAGGCTATCAGGAATAGTATAGAACAGCATGGACAGTATTCTTCTTATACTAACAAAGACATTTTAATTTGTGGACTCTACTCTGCTCTTTTTATTCTCTTCCTTGTCTTGGATGGGCTGTCAGTTACCCAATCAAAATAAATCAAAAAAAGGTGCTGATAGTTCTCACATTTTGATTTCCAAACAAAACAAAGTTTACAACTCCATCTTTGGCACACTTGGGATCTTTGGCTACCAGCCACTCTAATTGCATCAACTAGTGCTCCTGTGAGGAGGTTTCATTGGAGTGCTTTGAGATGTGAGCAAGAGTATAGAGCGAAAGGTGGGCATGGAGAAGAGAGAGAGATGGAGGGAGGGGGAGGGAGGAGAATGTGTGTGCATATATGTGTATTCATCTCTACATGCACGAAGGTTCATGTTTGTACATCTTGTAAGAATGGCACTGTCTTATCTTCTACAAAACATGGTATCTCAACATGTCAAGATAACTGCTGTGAAATGTTTTGAGCAAAAGTGAAAAGACAAGATTTTTTGTCTTCCAAAAATGGAGAAAGGATTTTTTAGAAAATACCAAGGGCCCTTTCACACTACATAATTACAGGGCTGTGATTTCTCTTTAACTACCATGCTTCCATCCAAAGGAATCCTGGGATTTGCCATTGAGGAGACATATTTAGCATTATGAGCTAGTTTATTCTAGTGTCTCACCAGACTATAAGCTCCAGGTTTCCATAAGGCTGTTGCCATGGCAATTAAAGTGGAACAATAGTTAACATGGAACTAACGGCCTGAATCTGATTCATTAGTTCCAATTAGGGTAGATACATGGAATTACTGAGACAACACATAAGTAAATGCAATTGATTTGGTGAAGCTATTCTAAAGAGGACTAATAATTGGGCCAATATTTTTGCATACATGACATTTTTTTTGCAAAAAACAAAAGTCCCCAAACGAAGGTAAAAAATGAAAAATGTGCAAAACCCCTCACAATCTGAGTCAGTGGGAAGAAATTTTTTGAAATATTTTGTTCTCATATGCAAGAATATAGATTTACATTCCTAGTAGCTTCTGCTCCCTCCTAGCTGACATCAGATGCAGCCCTGGGCTGTACTGGGACAGATGCACATTGCCAGGTTTCCCTTCCTCCTGCAAAATGGATGCAAAATTTGGAAAAGTAAGGAACTACTAGCTTTCCAAAAACGTATACATACAAAGTTAGAACCAATGTTTTAGTATAGATCTGCTCCAAACAGGCTGGAAATGATATACCTCTTTGTTCTGAAGGATGTGTGTAATTAAAATGGAGGTCCTTAGAACTACTGAAATGGCAAAAATGTCCAGAGAATAAATATCTTGTTCTTGCCCCAAATTAGGGTGAATTAAGGTCTTGACATGAGAAATCTAATCTGTGCTGACTTACCACGGTTGGTGGAATTTGCCTCTGTAAATCCCATCATCAGAAGGTGCTGTAATAAGGGAATGTTGGATGATGTATCAGAAAATAAGCTACCAAACCTACAGATGGCTAATTGGCATGACTTGGTGCTTTATGTCATTCTAATTAGTTTTTATTAGGGGAAGATTTTCCGAGCCTTAATGGATGGTTTAAGACAAAATGTGCTCTCTCCCCCCTGCCACCCACAAATAAATGACCCATTGCTCAACTTTATTTACTTCTTTCCTTTAAAGGCTCACAGTTTTCTCTGAAAGGGCAGAGAAACAGTTGCTGACCACGATCATCATTTTTGCCTGAATCAACTTCTCTCATAGCACTTGCCACAGAAGCACTGTTCTTTTTGAGCAAGTGCCAGGGTGGATTTTAGACCTTTTCTTTTTCTTTTTTCAGATTGTTGAAAAGAGCAGCTGTGATCCAGATTAACCTGACCTCACTTTTGCACTGAGCATGAATAAACCGTTCAGATATCATATACACAGATTGGGCTTTTGGAACACCTGGAGGAAAATCTCTCCCAACCACAACAACCCCCCTAAGCACCCCAAAAAAACCTGGTTGCATGATATTTAAACTGTGGTAGGCAACTGCATTGGGGCCAGGGTCCAATTTCCTTCCCAAACCCCCACTTTGGGTATCTAATCCGACAACTCCAGTTTTCCTCTGCTGTCCCTCTCAAAATGGCAGCAGGACATGATGCGGTATCCTGTTGCCATTTTGAGAAGGACTGCAGAAAAAAACATTGTATCAAATATCATAGATAGATAGATAGATAGATAGATAGATAGATAGATAGATAGATATAAAGTGAAAGGGTTTTCAGGGACTGGTGAGGGGTTCACCATGGCTTCTTTACAGTCGCTTGTAGGGGCCCAGCAGAGGGGAAGGGAGGCCATTCTCTGACATGGGCTGGAATCACATTGAATTTAGCCCAACAGCATGTAACAGTGGATTCTATTTAATTGGGGATATACAATGGCATTTAGTAACTGATAGTACTGGATAGCTGACATACAGTATTATTAGCATTTGAGAGTGTATGGCCTGAATTCTATTATTCGTCCCAAATGGAACAAAGCCACTAAGTGAAGGAGATGCACCTACATGTTATTATTTAACAATCAGTTCTTTAGATCAAGTCTGTTTGGGACTAACCAGTAAGATTCAGGTCTATTTATCATTGTTTTATGACTTCAAGTCATTTCTGACCTAAGGTGACCCTCTCACAAGATTTTCTTGGCAAGATGCATTCATAGGGGTTGTTTTTGCCTTACTTTGAGACTGAGAGAGTGGGATTTTCCCAGCATCACCCAGTGTGTTTCCATGGCTGAGCAGGGATTTGAACCCTACTCTCCAGAGTCATAGTCCAATGCTTAAACAACTATACCATACTGTCTCTTTCTGTATATTATACTCTTCATGCCTCTCATTTCTCTTCATCTTCTATTCTAACACTAGTTTCTTTAATCATCTTCCTATCCATACATATGCCACATTCTGAAAATCCAACACAAGGAGGTCAACCCTATACATGCTTACTTGGAGGCATGCCCCACTGAGTTCAAAGGAGGGGGGTATTTCATCACAAGTTATGATTCTACCCTTGCAGTGAGACCTAATACACGTCTATCCAGAAGTAATCCCAACTCTTTTCTTTAGGGCTTGCTCTAAGGTGAGAAGGAATTTAAGGATGGCAAAGAAATTTGTTGAGTTTGCAGAAAAAAGGGGACATGACAGATCCCCACACCAGGCTGGTCCCACAGTTCTAACCTTGGGTTCGTTTCACTCACCTTGGCCTTTTCCTTCTCCTAACCCCTTCCTGGATGGGCTTCAAGGTGACCCCCTATTGTGGACCAATGGCTGTGTTGTCTAGGTGGGTTCACTGTAGTAAGTGCGATGAGGTCCTCCACCAGGCTGGTTACAAACAGATAGAAAGAGTGGTAAAAATAAGTTAAAATGTATTAAGATACAAGATACTTGTATTAAGATACAAGTAAATAATACACTCCTCAAAATCTTAGTCAATGCTTTCCTCTGTCTGACTGTCCCATCTCTGTTCCATCTGTTCCTCTCTCTGAAATCTGTTCCCTATCTTTGTGTTCCACTTTACTTTATCTGCCTTCTGACAGAGACCTGCCTCAGTTTCTGTGGCGTTTCATCCCTGCAGCCCCCCTTCACAGTATTTGCTGAGTTGTGATTGGCTGCCTTCGGCCAGGCTCCCCCCTTCACTGTTACCAGGCCATACACCCCCACACCTTGATATGGTCTAATTGGAGAAATATGATTTAATTGGTAAGATATATTTATTGGCTTTAATATAAAACGTACCCCGATGTGATTGAATGGCCATACTGGGCAAGAGGAATAAGAGAGCTGAACACATGTGCTGCAAAGTAGGTCAGAAACCCCCTCTTGGTGTAGTTAGGTCATAGTCAGGAAATCACCAGGTAACTCAAGAGATAATAGGCGTAAGCTGGCTTTAATAACTCTGCATTTTGGACAATAGCAACTGGAACGTTCCCACCAAACCACTGATTGTTTCAACTCTTCTTCCCACTGACCTGTGAATCTTTCCATTGTCCTTATACCCGTCCAACCATTACAGAGCTATCATGACATCCATTAGTCATTTGTCACCTAATGCTAAGATCATTTACTGATTCCGAACCTCATGGTCCACTGCTTGACCAGCAAGCCATTCACAACCTTACTCTCCAGACAGAAATAGGGTATATAAACCCTGGGTTTTGCCTAGCTAGACACAATACACCACTTGCTGGCTGCCACACTGTCACTCCGATTCCCAGTCATGTGCTGTTCTTAGACATGAGTCTAAACCATATCGCTGCTTCCTTGCTGCTCTCTGAGATCAATAAATATTACCTGCTATGATGTGAATCTTGTTGTCCAAAACCTTTGCCCCTTTTTTCGTTCAGTTAATCTTGTGTGAGTGTGTGACTGTTTGGGTCTTGTGTGTGTGTAATCATTTCCACCAATAAAACACATTTGCACTTACTTTTGAATCTCTAGCTGTTTCTTCCCTGTGAGGACCCCATAAACATTGGTGGAAAGATCTCACTAGGTTACCCCCCTCTCGTAAGCCTTCTAATTTGAGCTAATATTCCCCACCTTTGCACAGAGATATTAGCATCACGAGTGGATGCCTGAGTCATCCATGTTTGGGGGTAACATCACAGAGGATGTTGACACTCCATATAGAAATTCTGCTCCCCACTATGAAATTTTCCTTCACTGTCTAAATTTCTAGCTTTGCAGTAACTGAAATATACTGTGAGAAAAACTCATTTGTGGGTCAGTTTTCCTATTGGGGAGGCAATGCCTGCATTTCCCATCACCCCCCTAATCACACCGTTGACCATGTCCATTGTCTGCACCAGTGAGATAAAGAACAGTTTACTTCAGAAATCTGCACAATTCTGTGGCTTGTGCCACATTTTAGCAAAGAAAGAAAATGTGCACACACAACTCATGCATACCTTTGAAAAATGTACTTAAGTGAAGATGTGTATATTGAAAAGTGTACACAAACATACTTTAGTCAGTGGGAAAACATACAATGAGAAAAAAGCACATGAAAATGTTTAGACCTGAGAAAATCCAGACCAAAGTATGCACAAATATCTATGTAGGAAGTAAAAATAAAAACTTGCACCTCGTTGTGGAACTGGGACAGGACAAAAAAGACTCTGAGAAATCAAAAAAGAAAAAAGAAACTTGACAAGAGTTTCATATCCCTGTGAGAACGGCTATTTCATCTCCACCGCTAAAGCTTTCTGGGGCTGTACACACTTGTACTAGACCTTTTCATAACTAATGTCTCACAAAACACAACACCCGCACATATAAAAGGAGGCACTGGTTCTTTAAAGAGTTGCTTTTGATTATTCTGTCTAATTGTGAGCTCACCTCATCTAGTCTGTGTTTAAAAATAAAATCACCAGTTTGGGACAGTGTTTTCATGCTTGCTACCCAGAAACTAAATTTCCTTTTATTTCCTTTTGTTAAATAAATAAAAAAAAGATACCCACAATTCCTGGCTTTCTCAAGTTTCAATTATTTCAAGTTCATAAGCAAAAGCTGCTGACCAAAGAAGGCTGATTCTGGATGTGTGTGTGTGTGTGTTTATGGCCAACATTTCTTTTCTTTTCTTTTTTAAGGCCAGCTTTGAATTGTCCAAAAGGATTGTAACTTTATAATGAGGGGACATAAATATCTTTAAACATCTTGTTCCCTCAGTGCTTCCTCAGGCCCAGCTCTAATACTGAAAGTCTCAGTAAGTGCAGCTCCTCCTCTTCCTCTTTTTTTTTTTTTAAAAAAAACACAAATTCTTTACATCTAGCCAAAGGAGTGAGCAATGGAAAATACAGTACAATTTGACAGGCCTTGGTGCATCTATTTCTCCCTATGCTAGGTAGGCCAGAGGCATTGATGATTTTGTCTCAGGGTAGAGAGAGGAAGCTAAAAGCAGCAATTGTTCCAGAAAGCAAATGGGTGTCTTGTATTCCAGTCACTTCTTGGTGGGGCCGGCCCTACCATTAATCAAAGTGAGACTGCAGATGCTAGGAGATGATAGCAAGGTATTTGAGGATAGAGTTGTGTGCTAAGCAGTCTTCTGGTGTAGCATGGGATATTGTTCCATCACCAGTATTGAAGAAAAATTAACCTATCTGTCTGGTTGGCTTTTCTGCAAGGAAAATTACCTTGGGATTTGGTGCAGGAAGCAAACTGTCCCTATATGAAGGATTAAAGGCAAGGAAAAGGCAATGGGCTTGAGGCTGGTTGGAGTTAAAAGGGAAAGGTGTGGCCAAAGGAAAGAAGATGGTTTTGTTGGAAGTGAAAGGCCATTTCTGCACTACACAGTTATAATACTATTATTGCACTTTCAACATCCTGTGGAATTCTGGGGTTTGTAGTTTACTGAGGTCAAAGAGCTCTCTGGCTGAGAATTCTAAATGCCCCTCCCTCAACTGCAACCCCAGGATTCCATAGGACATTGAAAGTGGAATAATAGCACTATAATAGTATAGTGCAGAAATGGCCAAAGACAGCATGTGCAGAAAAGGAATGAAGGATACAAAGAAGCAGCCTCCAGGACAGGGCTTAGCACCAGCTACAGAAGGATACAGAGAACAGCCAGCTGTATAGCAGCTCCCTAAACAGCCTATTGTTCCCAGATGTGATGAAGGATGCTGACTTACCTGACTTATTCTGATTGAAGAAAAATGTATCTATCAATATGGTTGGCCTTTGTGCCTGAAATGGGAAGTAGTTATCATTCAGGTAGCCAAATGTCTTGGGCTTGTGAAGATCAGGCTCTCCTGCCGCCGCCACCACTCCCATGGGTCCTCCACTGACCGGCATTGCTTCATTTCTTACCACCACCACCACTACCTCCTGCTGCTCTTGGGTGCTCCTTCTGGCTTCTGGGGGCCCACAAGTTCTGCTGACAGCGAGGGAGGTAAGGCAATGAAAAGCGGTGACAGAGGGGTAAGAGAGTGTTCTCTTCACCTCGGAGCCCAGTGAGCTACCTGAAGGGGAGCTGCCCACTTGCCCTCCCACTACTTCTTTACCCAGCTCCCCTTAGGTCTCACTTTCAAGTTCAACCCATGAAAGACTTTTTGCCAATCAGATTTCTCTCCCCACAACACGATGCTGCCCAGGTGAGGAAGGGGTGTGTTCCCACCACCACATGTTGTTGCTTCTTCTGATAGGCTGTGAGGCAGGTGGATGGTAGGGAGAAGATGGAGGGCAGGAGAGCCTTTTGGATTCTGCTCTTTGCTTTTAGGCACATAGGTGGGGAGGCAGCGGTGGGGAAAGGGAGAAGAAGAAGATGAAGAAAAGAGTTTTGGTCACAAGAACGGGGCAGTGGGAACCTCACATGAACTTTATTTACCTTGCCTCTGGCCTTGGCATGGAGAAGGAAGGTTTGTGTGCCAGAGCAAAAGGTAAGGGAATGGGAGTGGGAAGTCCCAGAAGAGAATGGAACGGGGAATAACAGGGGGGAGTTATTTGCAATTTTTCCACTTTTGCAAGGTTTTCTGTGCCCCGAACCCTCGTAAATGTGAAGGGGCCACTGTAGTTATTATTTTTAATAGTACATAGTATTCTATCTAATTCATAGTAATTATTTCTAAATTTGTATCTATATAAGTGCTGGCTTATGGATTCTGAGAACTGGAGTCCAAAAAAGGACCTTATTTATACTGTCATGGCAGCACAGGGATTACTTCATAAAAATTATATGCTTGTATGTAAGGGAAGTGTTCAGTTCATGGCTTGATGTTTGCATGTGCCTTTAAAAAAAATCAGTTTTGATTCTAAAATGATTTCAATTAACAGAGTGGCCTTTCAGTTCACCTTTTAATCAATCTCTTGTCCTCCTGCTCTTGAGTAGCTGATCATTTGTACAGGCACCGTTTTACATGCCTTATCTTGATGCAGTGTGACCCTCAGGTTAAATGCTGGTGACGCTTATAACAGTGTGGATAGCGTATTGAGCGAACCTGTCAGATTCATTTTCCGTCAAAGAATTGCTCCTTTGCATTTGATTGCTTCACAAGGTGTGCTGCATGGCACGCAGTGAAATGGAGTCTAAAATAGCTTGCCCTAAAATGGAACAGTGGTGGGAAGTTTTTCCCCTCTTCTGTCCTCTTATTTTCCTTATTCAAAAGTACATTCTAGAACAAATGAGATATTTATTTCCCCTCTGAAAATTGTATAGGGGGGTGGTGGAAATCCCATGTAGCTGAAACCATAAACAGAATTCATCACAAGACATAAATATTTGCCAAGCATTACTTTCTAATTACATTTGAGACAGCTAAGTTAGTATTGGGGGGAGCAGAGGGATTAGTTGTTAGATGTGTGTGTGTCTGTGTGTGCGTGTGCACGCGCGCGCATGTGTATTTGTGACTTGTTTAATTTTATAGGCCAGAATCCAATTGGTTATATAGGCTGACGTTAGCTCCTATTAGGCCACTGCATGTAAATTTTTGTTCATTGCAAAAGTAGTTACCCATGTTTCTCTTTGTATAAGAATCTCTCCCTCCACACTGTGTGCAACTGAAGCTAGACAGTGGTCAAAAGACACTGATTGGCTATGGAGCTGTGATCCAGTGCAACGAAACCTTATGAGGTGTATATTCCACTAGAGGATGTACTGGATCTAAGCTATAGGTTATGTTACCCCAAAAAGTGGGTGACTCGGGTCCACCTGCAATACCAATACCTTCACATGAGAGTAGGGAATTAATTCGCTCAATTAGGAGGCCTGCAAGATGAAAGTAACCCTAACAAGATCTTCTACAATGTTTACAGGGTCTCTGCAAGAAAGAACCAGCCAGAAACTCCAAAATAAGATAAAATTGATTTATTAAAGATTTTAGTCATGGACACACAAGATCCAAGCAGTCACACATTTGCACAAGACTAACTGAAAGCAAAGGGAAGAAAGTTGTTGGTAGCAGAGCTTAGGGACTGGGCAATAATTACTGATCCAGACAGCAGTGAAGAAAGCAGCAATATGGCTTAGATTTATGCCTATGGAGAGTATTCATTCAGAAATCAGAGTGACAATATGACATTCAGCAAGAAAGATACTGCATCTGACTGCCCAAAACAGAGGGTTTTTATATTCAAAATCTGCCTGGAGGGCAAGGGTGTACATGGTCAAGCAAACAATGGAGGTTACAGTGCAGATAATGGGGTCTGGACTGTGTTTACAATCTTAGTGTTAGGTGACAAAGAGTTAATGGCTGTTGTAATAGCTCTGTAACCATGTAGAGGTGTGGGGACAATGAGGGAGATGTTCATGTAATAGGAAGGAAGGCTGAAACTATCAATGGTTTGGTGGGAACTTCCCATCACTATTGTCCGATGGCTCAGATGTTACAGTTCAGTCTAACCCTATTATCTCTGGAGTTACTTGGTGATTGTCCTTACAATGACCTAGCTTTCTCTAGAGGGGATCTCTGATCTACTTTGCAGCACATGTATTCAGCCAGTGTTTTTTCTCTGCCCAGCCTGGCCTTACAGTCACATCAGGGTCCAATGGCAATTAATATATTTTGGCTTTTAAAGAATTTTTTTCCAATTGAGCTAAATCAAATCTGTGGGGTGTGAAGACTGGTAACAGTTATTAAGAAATCATACGATAGATAGCATGTGCATGCTACAGACTGTATCTCCTCATAATGACCTGCCCAGGCTCTAAGATCAGCAGGAGAGGCCCTTCTCTCAACACCACCACCTCCACAGATCTGGTCAGTGGGAACCCAAGATAAGGCCTTCTGGGACCTATCTATGTTCTGGAACTTCCTTCCTTGGGAGTCAACAATGGGATCATCTTTGTTGTCCTTCTGTCAACAGACAAGTGTATATATTCTAATAGGTTTTGAAGTTTTTAACGAAAAGACTTTTAAGAGAATGTGCCTTGTTCTAATTATACTTTTTAAAATTGCCTTTTTAAAAATCATTGTTATAATTTGAAGTGTTTTAAAAATCAAATTTTCATATGCTTTAACCCTGAGTCCCTGTTTGGGGAAAAGGTAGGATGAGGCTGAGGATAATAATATGAGGAAGCTAATAGACTAGATTTTTATAGTGGCAAATCAATGAATAGTTTGACAATCACTGTGCTTTGAATGCCCTGCTGGAGAGAACTATTTACTCCTTCCCAAATTATAATACGAACTCTCCAGAAGAGTATTCTAAGTATTTCAACAAATGACAAATTCCAGGATTCCATAGAATGGAGCATGACATTTGAAGTGATATGAAACTGCAATAATAATGTGGATGCACCTGTGGTTAACCCTGCTTCCCATACACTATTTTCCTAGTCGCAGTCAGTTCTTATTTCTCAAAGAAAATAGCAAAAACATTAAGTGCATTCCCCATAGATCCCTAGAGATCCAGTTTAAATTGGTGATCCAGTTTAAATTAAGAAGCACTTTTCTAAGTGTTTGCTTACTGTGGTGTCTGAAAGAAAAAATCTGTTTGTCTCTGGGGTGGAATAGTTTAGAGAGCCAGACCCAATTAAGACATCTGAAATCTATCATTTTGTCCAATTGGGGGAATATAATGTTTCCCACGGTGCTCATTGCTCTGAGTTCAGAGTGTCTAACAACACAATTTATTCTGAAGTGGCATTTCCAAGTCAGAAAGACCAATCAACATATATATATTCACTCGTTGAGTGTAATTCCCCATGTGATTTCTGTAAGCTTGGTTGGAGCTGAACCATAAACACAGTATGAATTATCTATGTTGTCTTCTGAAGCAGTGAATCTTGGGTTTGGTCTCATTGTACTTTAGGAAATGAGAGCATATAATCCAATTTGTAGACACTCCGCTCTGTCAACAATGGAGTGCAGAGCAGTTTGAAGCAGTTACATTTTCATGGTTTCTTCATATATTAATTTCATAAAAGAACTGTTAAAAGAAAAAAGACTCACTAATAACAGTTGTTACTCTTTTAAAAATTCTTTTATGAAGTTAACATATGAACAAACCATGAAAATGTAATGGCCACTATTTGAGGAAATGTGGCCTAAATATCCTAAAGGCATCAAATCCCATTTCATCTTGGAAGTTAAGGAGGGTCAGGTCTGGTTTTCACTTGGATGGGAGATCACCAATGAATACAGCTGCTGTCAGCTATATATCAGGGGAAGGAACTGGCAAAACCACTTCTGCACATTCCTTGCCTAAGAAAATCCTATGAAATTCATGGAGTCACCATAAGTTGGAATGTAGTTTGAAGGCACATATACAAACATTTAAGGAAATATACTTCTTGTTAATCAACCACCTGCCCCGCTCCCATCCACCCAACTTTAGCCCAACATTTGGAACCTTAACATTACTTGACATCATTGAGTTTTGGAAAGAAGTTGTTGTTGTTGTTGTTGTTGTTGTTGTTGTTGTTGTTGTTGTGTGCCTTCAAGTCATTTCCAACTTATGGCAACTGCAAGGCAAAACTACCACTGGGTTTTCTGGGGAATGAAAGAATGTGATGCACCCATGGTCACCCAATGCTCAAACTACCACACCACACTGGCCTTTATCCTTCCCTTATTGAGAGCAAATGTCCTGAATCTTATTGGTTAGTACCAGCTAGAGATGATCCATTGAATCAGTTAATGGATGTTGAATGAACACACAAATAAACCTTGTTCGTTCAAATGGCTGCATTCTTGTTGGAACTAATGTAGGATACAGGCCAATGCCTGGAGTCGTGGGAGTCACTACCATACTGATCATAGTTGCTTTTATTGTCTGGTCATCACAAAACATTTAGAATCCTCAGTGGGTCCTCTCTCCCCATCTTCCATGTCGATTTTTTCAATTGCTGGGAAGATTGATTTGATCAGTTTTTGTAGGCCTTCATGTAAAGCTCTGCTTTCCAAGGGGGGCTAATACCACAAGAAAGAGCAGTTACAGTAAACAGGAATGGTGCCTAGTTGATAGCAAAATAATGTTGTCAAGGTTCAGTACTTATTCTTTGTAAAGATACAATCATTTGACAATCTGCTAAACAATATGTTGTTGTGCTCTCTTTTTGTCTCAATTGCCTGATCCTAGATGTGCTGAGAAAAACAGTCAACTGCAAACTAGATTCCAAACAACTTTTTCTCAATTTGCACATATCTTGTTTCGACACCTTCCATAGATTTATGCTACTGGTTCTCATCAGTCATCATATTTCTGCAGAATTACTGCTCCAAACCCAGGCTGTGATGCATGCATCAGCCAAAAATTTGATAGTTCTATCTGCAGCATAAAACTTTAATATTTGCTCTTGAGCAACTGAACTTTTACAGCAAACCCAATTTTCCCCTGCTGTCCATCCCTGTACTATTCATTGTTATTTCTGAGATGCTTCCTCAGGACAATTCCTTTTAGAAATAGTGTTGATATGAATTTCTGAAGAGTATACACACTTTCCAGAAAATGCTGATCATCTCTCCTCATTTGGGGGCCACAGCATTAGTTCAATAGTCTCAACTTTCTCCTTGTCAAGATTAACCCTTTCGTTTGACATATTTTTTCAAAAATGCCAGTTCAATAATCCCAAATACAATTGTGTCTGTTTAGTTTTAGACTTGCATCACTTGATATGATGGACAATTTGATGAGTTTCTCTTTCTCCCATATTCATTTTTTAAAAACTCATAGAAACATAGAGTTGGCAGTTGGATGGCCTATGGGCCATTCATGCAGAATCTCCAGATAGAGCACCCCCTGCAGATACTTGTCTTTTTGGAGAAGTCTAGAGAATGAAACCCCACCCCTTCTCAGACAATTAGTTCCACTGCCAAACCACTTTTATGGTTAAGAAGTTCCTTCTCATTTTCAGCTGAAATCTATCCTCCTGTAACGTAAAACTGTTTAGACCTGATTTGACACTCTTGGACAGCAGAAAACAAACCTGCCTCCTCTGTGACAGCCCTTGAAGTATTTAAAGAGTGCAACCATGTCACCCTCAGTCCTCTCTTCATCAGGCTGAACATGTCCAACTCCTTCAAGCTGTCCTTGTACGTTTTGTTCTCCATATCATTTATCATCCTTACTGCCATTCTCTGAACTCATTCCAGCTTGTCCATATCCTTCTTAAAATCAGGCATCTAGAAATGAATATAGTATTCAGTCTCACTTTGATTTTGCCATTTTATATAAGAGACACCAGCTTACTACACCATTGTACATAATGGGACTTGAACATCCATGAATTTTGATATCCATGGAGGGTCATGGAGCCAAACCCTAGTGGAAACCAATGGCCCACTGTACATCTTACTGAATTCAAGTGGGTGCCCTTTTTATGCATAGTATTTTGTTGCCATTTTACAGTATTTCCAATTAAAGAATTCCCTGCTTCTCAAATGCCAGGTCAAAGGCCAGAATCACTGATAGATAGCAAAAGTTTTCTTGTTAAATCAGTTACCCAATGCTTCTTTAGAAAATTAGTAAATAAAGAGCACAGATGTGATTGTTAGTGCCAATTATAGCATGGGGTTGTGATCAGAACAGCATCATCTCTGTTCAGCAAATGACTTCAGAGCAGATGTTCTTGTTACAAAGGTCACCCAAGTAAATAACATCTGGGAATGCCATCCTGCCACTATTAATATGGTACAGCATTTATTCCTAGCTTAATGGTAAAGTTTTTATTCCTGTTACCAGCTCACCAACTGTACCTTTTTGTTAAGATCAAAAATATCTGTTTTATTTATTATTTCAGCTGTGGCTGCTGGAAAGAGAGAGGGAAAAAATGCAAATCCTTAGATTTTTGATAATCATAAACCTAATCTTTATACTTTCATCACCAAATACCTGCTGAAATGGAAAATATAATAGGTTTTAGAATAATTCTGTCCTCTGAGCAGTGGCTACAAAGGTAATGCTGAAATAACTTCATTTGCATGGCAATTTTCTAAAGTTTGTTCTTCTCCACTGGATCTTGAGATCTTATGTAAATCAACAATTCTTTGATATGACATAAACTCTCTGAATTCCCAATGAATCTAACTTGCAAATTCCTGTATAATTTAAAGACATTTTGAGGCTAGAGCAAAAGAACATTGTGGTGGGTCATGTCCAAAATATCTGAAGGTGGTTATAGAAACTTATTTGAAAGACAAATAAATGGATATTAAGGCAAATCAAGTCTCAACTCTGTCTAGAAGCCAAGATGATTGAACTGAGACTGTCACTTTGGATATATCATGAAAACATGTGACTCATTAGACAAGACAATAATCCTTCGTAAGGTAGAACTCAGTAGGAAAAGAGGAAGACCACATTACAGATGGATAGATTCAATCAAGAAAGCCATGGCCCTGAGTCAAAGACCTCCAAGTCATAATATCATCAGGTCTTGCAGACTCAGGGCTGTGGCTTCCTTGATTAATCTATCCATCTGTAATGTGGTCTTCTTAATTCATAGGGTTGCCATAAGTTGAAGCCAACTTGACCTCAGTTAACAACAACAACAATAAGAACAATATTTGCAAACCACCATATCACTCTAAACATGTCCAAAGGTCTGATTAATACTTAGATGGGAAACAATCAGGGAAAATGTATACTGTATAATGCAAGAACTTGGCTCAATGGCAGAGTGTTTTGCATGCAGAAGATCCTACCTTTAGCATCTCCAGGTGGTCCTAGCAAAGAATGCTTCCTGAAATTCTGGAGAGTTGCTGCCAATCTGAGTTGACAATATTGGCCTGGATGGTACATTGATCTCAGTATAAGTCACTTCCTTTGTATCCTGCTTACGGCCAGCAATTGTCCAGGTGAGTTTGCATGTAAGAACTAGAAGGGGAAAGCCAGTCCAGTCCCAAGTCTTAGACAGGGTTGCAAATAGAAGCATAATCCATGAAGGCTAATGTTCAAAGGGGGAAAGCAGTCCTGAACAGACTCCAAAGCCAAGAGGGGAAAGATTGGTTCAAAAGTATGCACCGAAGGTCAAAGAGGCAGGAAGCCAGAGATGTCAGAAAATGTTGCACAGAAGTTTGGGGGCTGTTGTTTTGCAGCAATAGAGTAGCCTGGGCTGAACAAATTTATTGCCAGAAGTCAAGCAGCCCACCTGGCCTCAAAGACAAGGCTTGACTTGACATTTTGCTCCCAACCTGTTAATTTATATCAACCCAGAGGGAAAGTGCCTCTAACTCCTCCTCTTGATCTGCACCTGTTCTCTAGGATGGACCAGTCTTGCCCTTTGCCAGCACCATGGCGGGACTGTCAGACTCCTCCAGATCCAACTGGAGCCCATCATCCTGGCTGTCATCTTCCAGGTAGGACATGTTCCTAAAATGATGTACAATTCTGGCCATCCTGTCTCATCACTTCATCACCATGAAACCCCATGGATGGAACAGGAGCTATCGTGTCTCATAGTGGCAGGATGAGCCACACCCCACCCATCTATCCTGTTAAGATTATATGCTGCCAATAGTCTTCATGCAGCTAGACCAAGGCACAAACAAGGGTGTTCGTAGTAATAAATAGGATTGCAATGCCTTCCCTACAAGAAAATGTTAACACATTTGAGACCTATTAGGTTGGAACATGTGTGTGCATATGTTTGCGCTTCTCTCTGTGTGTGCATGAATGGAATCATGGATGTGTGGTGCCATACATACACTCTTATTCTCTCTCTCTCGTTTTCCTCCACTCTACAGTGGGCATAATCAGTTCATGGCTACATAAGCAGAGGTCCACAAATGTAACAATTTCACAAAGATCTGACCAGAATTCAATGGGTCCACCACATTGGTGAGTTTGACTTTCATTGATTTCATTATTTGCAAGTTTCTCCAACCCCTGCTCCCCCCAGTGCTTCTTTTCCAGGGGAGCCTTCCCTCTCATTGCCTCCAATCAGGCCATGCAGCCCTTTAAAAACCTGTAAAACAGGTTTCTGGCCCCTCCCGAAACTGCAAACCCCAGGATTCCACGGGAGGTTGAAAGTGGAATCATCGCGCTATAACAGGCTAGTGCGGAAATGGCCTATGATGTGCCAATGTTCCCACCCCCCATCCTTTCTTTCCCTTACTCTCCCGCCTTCTTTTCCTTTCTTTCTCTTTCTTTTTTTTCTTTTTCTTTTTCCTTCTTCTTTTCTCCTCCACTCTTTGTGTTTTTTCCTGAATACTTTAAAAAAAAAAAGGTAAAGTAATAATAATTAGATCCTTCAGAGCAATATACTAGCTATTAGCTACAGGTAACATTTCAAGGTATATGGATTATTTTCTTTGTAGTTTCATGGGTTTTTTTCATTGTATTGGAATGTTTCACTGATCTTCTTATAATAAAAATATGTTATAAAAACAAAAACAAAACCTGCCTCTAAATTTCTTCCTCCTGCACAGCCACTGCTTTGCCAGTCAAGGATAGCTTGCAGCCCAATTTTTCTCCTAATGCCTCCCCTACACTCTAGAAAGGAGATGAGAGAGAGAACGAGGAGTATAGGGCCACCATGCTGATACACCCTCTTTTCCTCTCTTTTCCCTTACCTGGTTTGGACCTTGGGTGTCCTTTCTCCCCACTATGTCTAGCACCCTTCTCACAGATATACACACACACATTGATATTTGTGATTTTTCCACTTTTGCAGGGATCCTGCACCCCTAGCACTAGCAAATATGGAGGGTTGACTATACAACCATTGAATCAATTGGATTTGCCTTTATGCTGATTCACCATTCATTCTGTAGGTAAATAAAATTGATTCAGCCACATGTTTCCAGTCACAAAGTTAAGCAATTCTTGGAGGGTTCATAGCTATTTCTCAGTGCCTCCTGTATACCACTTGATTCAATGAGATTGCAGAAACAGCCACTGTGCATCCTCCATTGCACAATAAGCAAGCATACTAGCAGATACACGGTTGGTTGCACAAAGCCAGTATCTGGCAGAAAGGTGCTATAGCGCAACCACATGTAAATAAATAAGTGTAGATTTGCATTATACAAGCATGATGTCGGAGCTCATATTCCCTGTCCTTCCCTAGGTAGAGAGATAGACGGAAGATAGCTAGACAGATATGTACATTGATGGTTCTATATGATAATAATAATAATAATAATAATAATAATAATAATAATAATAATAATAATAGATAGATAGAATTAACACTTTTTAAAAGTCACCTGAGACTCTGTAGCTGCAAGGCCTCCAAGACCTGATTCCTCTGGTGTCTCTTAGGTTCACTTCTACTTGGCCTGACAGAGTGGTGTACCTACTGTTTCCACCCAAAGAAGT
Organism: Ctenosaura bakeri; assembly: GCA_948474755.1. Taxonomy (NCBI): domain Eukaryota; kingdom Metazoa; phylum Chordata; class Lepidosauria; order Squamata; family Iguanidae; genus Ctenosaura; species Ctenosaura bakeri. Next base: position 86,262 of record CAOLHI010001994.1, on the reverse strand, counting down.
ATGGTCTGTTGTTGATGTCAGGGAGAGCTAAGAAACTTGTCTCATCTACCTCTCACTACAAACATTCCAAATCCAAACTTCCTGAACCTGAGCACAAACCAGAAGACTGTTTGCTAGCAACATATTCACAAAATTATATAGCTTGTGACCCACTCTACAAAAATCAAAGTATCATTACAATGTGATTTGTTTAAAAAAATGTACATATTTAACAAAATTTACACAATGTGTACAATTGTACCAATGCAAGCAAAAAAAAAATTGCGTTTTGGAAAACTGTATCTGAATGATGTACATTTGCATAAGTCCACGGGGGGAAAATGCGCACATTTTAAAAATGCATAGAATGGGATGTGTTTTTTTCCAAAATATACACAAAATTTGATTCAATTACTTTGCATAGGCAGAAAGATCCTGTAATACAGTGCAAAAATGAGACAGAACAAAGTTTAAAATCAAAACATAAGAAACAGAATGAAATAGAATTTAGTGGCAAGGATCTTTCTGGTGTATTATGCTGACATAACTATTTTGGTAAAAGTGATGGCAATAGAAGGAAAAAGGTTGCAGGTACAGAAGCTGTGATGGAAAGTAAGGCACTAGATAAATAGATTACTCAGAGACAGGAGATTTTGTTTTTCATTCCCTCACCAGTGCTGTGCAGCTGTGAGAAAAAAAAATGCAACTGGTGTTCTAACACACCAACATAAACCAGTCAATATGTGCACCTATTCCTTGCTGAAGGTGCAAGAGACCATCAGAGTTGGCAGCTGTTGGAAACAACATTTAGTTTTGCATAAGAACAACTAAGCAACATTCTGCATCATCAGATGGAGCTATGATGATGGAGCTCTGTTGACATAGCTACATGATTCAACTCCCCCAGACTCACAGTAGAAGCCAGGTAGTCAACTAAACTGAACAAGTTCTGAGGCACTAGAAAGCAGAGCACTAGATGCATCAAGTCCCTTCCCACCAATGAGGTACAGGGCAAAAGGCAGCATCAAGAACCCTGTGAGATCTTGCCACAACTGATAGTCACACTGTGCCTTGCTAGTAAGGAAGACTCTGGAGGTATCGTTATTCAGACTCCTGCTCTTCCATTTCCTTGAACCTTTTGCAGCTGGTGCAGCTACCTGGCTTCTAAGATGGATTGGGGGGTGAGGGCATTTGTGGTCCTTGCAATGATACCACAATGGTAAGTAAGAATTAAAATATTAACAGTGTTGTATACTTGAGTTACAACAGTACAAATGCTGAATAAGATGCCAGCCATTCATTTTTGTTACTGTTTTATTGTTTTATTCTTTCTGTTGTTAGGCTTTAGAATGAACCAGTACTAGATTGTTTAGTCTATACATATACACGTACATCTGTATGAGATTTGAATTAGCCTATTTATATTAATTGGTTTAATTGATTTGATTAATTGATTTGACCCTGCCTGCCTTTCTACCCAAAAAAATCACTCATATTTGTCCATTTATATTTTGCTATGCCTTGTTAAAGTTTGAAATGCTGTTATATTTTCTTAGATATTTTTTTCTGAATGTGCGAAAGGCTACAAGAACAGCTTAACAACGGAAAGTGGAACAGAAATGAACTGGCAAAGTTAAGAAGTCAACTGATACTATCCAGCAGACAGTGCATTGACATTACCCAGTTGTGTCAGTTTCGTGTCACTTTAACTGTCATGCCTGTATCCCATGGAATCCTGCAACCTGCATTTTAGTGATAGAGGACTCTGACTAATTCACCAACTACACATCCTAGAGTTCCATAAGATGAAAACATGACATTGAAAATGACATGAAACTGACATATAGGCATATTTTAGTTAACAAAGCCTCCAACAGTGAACTTCCTTTTTGCAATATTTTATACTTGCCCTATACCACCCTTTTTTTCTGTATCTAGTTTGTTTGTTTGTTTTTTGGTTTGTTAAGCAGCATCAGTATTGGGATGATGCCGAACAGGAAATAACACAGACTTTTGATGCTGAGTTGCAGGAGTGTATCTACAGCAAACAATACAACTGAGTTGAGAAAGTTTGGGATTCTCCTTTAGACAATCCTACTGTACCCATGTGTGCTTGCCTGTAACAGGCAAGATAAACAGCCGCTGCCTCCAAGGTCCGTTACTAAGTATGTGTTAAGAACAAAATACAGAGAAAAAGGGAGGGCAGATAAGCTTGCCAAACCAGCTCCCCCAAGTATGTTTTTAAAATCACCAAAATGGAAATCGTAAGAAAAGCAGAGGTTGGTGAAAGAAAAGGTCATAGAATCATAGAGTTGGAAGAGACCACAAGGGCCACCGAGTCCTACTACATGCCATGCAGGAATACATCATCAAAGCATTCCTAATAGATGACCATCCAACCTCTGTTTAAAAGCTTCCAAAGAAGGAGACTCCACCACATTCCAAGGCAGCAGACTTCACTGTCAAACTGCTCTTACCATCAGTTCTGTGAGGAACCCAGGGGGTGAGGTGTAGCAGCAGAGCCACCCTAGCAATCAGGAGGATTTAAATTGATTGGTTGTTGACTATGGAACCCAGGCTAGTCAGAGGGAGAGGCTACATGCGGGGGGAGTGAGCCTAAAAGAAAAATACCTGAAACAGAGTTTGGAGAGAGTTTAGAGAGAGAGAGGAGGAAAGAGTATGTGAAAGAGAGTGAAAAAGTTCGGGGAGTGTTTGCCGAGCTAAAGATACAAGTATTTTGCTGTTTCCTATTCTTTAATTTCCCAACTATCTTTTCCCTCATCAGTTTATTCAACAAAGATTTTATTATACTTTTGTAAAGAGCAGTCTCCACAAAGTGCATCTTTGATCTAGATTGGTTATACATGCTACCACCAGTGACATAGTCATTGGGATAAACTCAAACATACTTTGCCCTATGTTTACAACGGTGTGGATTTAGGGAAAGCAGTAGAGATATATAAATGTGGAAAGGGAGCCAATGGGTGGCAAAAATATAGAAGGGTGCTGCTTCTCTAGGAAGGGAGAATTCAAAGCAGACCTGATTGTCCCAGCCCTAGCTTGGCCCAGATCTCCACATTTTGACAAGTGCTTCCTAATGTTTAGATGGAATCTCTTTTCCTGAAGTTTGAAGCCTTTGTTCCATGTCTTTTGAATAATGACATGGTCTTTGGAGCAGCAGGAAAAAAAATCATCCTTGGACACATTTTGAAAGAAGTTTCAAGTGTTCCCTAAAAGGCCAAAAATCATTGTGTTTACTTATGCAAAGTTTACTTGATATGTTTCTTTCATTTTTTGTGTACATTTTGTTAGTTTTGAATGTAAATTTTGCTGAAACAACGTTGAACTGATCTTCCTTTTTGTGGTATAGGAACCTATCCCTATTATTTTCATGTTATTTCTTTTCTGGATACCAAATTCCCTGCTAAAGATGTAATGCCCAGCAAAACATTTACTTCATTAGCTAAAGTACACCTGTAAATGTGTTGTGTAGATATACTCAGGGGCTTAAATGATGGAAATTGTTTCATTAGTTGACAGCTCTGTCAACAAGCAACCATTATTTCTAACTATGTCCTGGGAGCATGCTACCCAAATGATATTCTAGCCACACAGTTGTTAAGGTCACAGAAAAAGGCCTTATTTAAAGTGACCTGTGCTTTTTAAAGTGAGGCATGGAGAATGTTCTCAGTTTCTTCCAGAGTGTGCACCAAAATGTAACTTTTCAGAGTTCTGATTTCTTCCAGAATAAGCCTGGTGATTTCACTCTTTATTGGGCTTTAAGGCCCTTTTCTCACGGGGTAATTAAATCTTCCCAGGTCGACTTCGATCGGGTGCCATTTTCACCTTAGAGAGCACCATATCGCATTAAATTTTTTGGATTTCACTCCAATCCGCGCGGGGGAGCCACCATTCAGCATTTCCGCGCACCTTTTAAAAACCAGAAGAAATGTGGTTTTTTCCTCCAATCCGCGCTCGTCGTTTCGTGAAAAAGCGACGGTGCGTCCTGATTCGTGCGGGCGATCAAGAGAGGGAGGGATCAAGGCGTGGCCAGCAGAAGCCACAAGACCGCCCCCAATACGAACGGCTGAAAGGACAGTCATTAGCGGGGCTAGCACCCCAGCAATGATCGTCAGTAGCTCGTTCTCCATACACAAAACAGCAGAAAGCAAGCTGAAAGAAAGAGGGGGAAACTGTTTCCACGGTGGTTCAAAAGAAAGGCGCGGGACAGGGTGAGGGGGCGAAGGATGTGAGGGGGCGTGTGTGCGTACTGACGTCAGTGATGACGCTCAGGATGTTTCTTTTAAAAATAGGGCGCAGCCAATCAAATGCTAGGCAGGGCGGGGAAAGGACACCTTCGGGAGTGGCCATGGTAATATTGTGTGAATGTGTTGATGCTGCCTAAGCCTCTTCCCTATGGAGCCGTGAGAACGCTACTAAAAGTTCAGTCGTGTTAGTGGGGATTAAGGAAAACCCCGCCTGGATCGTGGCGGCACGATTTCTGCACCCCGTGAGAAAAGGGCCTAAGTCACATTATTTAAGCAGGATCACCTAGTGGGGATTTTAGAGACTAAAAGGTTTTACTGTTTTATATAATAGATCATTATATTTCATGGCACAAACAACTGGCTTTGCTGTCATATTTTATTCTGTTTGAGAGACACTTGCAAATAGCCACTTGTTGTAGTGAAAGGTTTTATGTACTACCTGTTTCAATTAGCTGTCAGATCAAGGGTAAATGAACTGTTCTGGATGTACCCTTCTATGTGTATTAACAACAACTAACCTTTTGAACTGGCTGTGCACACTTGCTCAGGGAATCCAGCTAACTAGTAGAATGTAATTTGGAACACTCTGTACTTTTCCATGCGTGACACATGAAGGAGTACTGCTACAAGGTTTAAATTCCCTTGGATGAGGCAGAGATGACTGGAGTCCTATGTTGTTTTTTGTAAGTTGTGTTTTATTTACTAGTACACAGATGAAAACATAGCAGAGTCAAGTTGAGCTCTTCTGCAGGTAGCACAGCTGTTAACTCTGCATCATGTCCCCGGAGATTGTCTGTGCAACACTTTGACTTTAGATAGAATATCTGGATTCTCCAAATGCAAAACTGCAGATTGACCTCACTCTCATACTGACTGTGGCAAAGCAGGGCTGCCCTACTGGTGACTTGCAAAAGGTGCATCACACCACTGAGAAACAGGGCCATTCCTTTGTTAAGACCTAGAGTCTCATCAGATAAAACCATCATGACAACAGCTCTTGGTGGTTGGTGGCTGTCATGTCAGTTAATCTGCTCTGAGTTTCAGGATGAACTTTTAAGGAGACCTCTAAGGTATTGAACTTATTGCCAAAAGCAGTTCAGCACTTTGGATAGCTTTGTTTAAGGCTGGACTAAAATCTGATGCTGTGAGTCAGCATTACATCAACATGGAAGCCACCAGCCTCCAAGGCCAACAACCCAAATTCATAACAACATCATATCACTATCACAGCACTTCTGGAAATATCAGTGCTTGGGAAATTCCCTTTGCAAAGAAATCACTCACAGTTTTAGTTCTAATGCCCATCAAAGTAGTTAGTTACTGTTGTTGCATGTTTAAAATGTAACTGTTCTTCCTCATATCACAAAAGTAACTAAAGTAGTTTTGCTTAGTTCCTTAAAATGCATACATCATCTAAATGCTATAATGTTACTGGGCTGTGGTACAAAATACAGTCTCCTCCACAAGAGCCTCAAGAACAACATGAAGCACACTACAGGACAACACCTAAATCTTGTATTTGCTCTCCAACACTGTATGGAGCCTTACCCTGTAAGTATAAAGGCCATATTTTACGTCACAAGGGAAATCTTTGCTGTCAGAGAGATATTCTAAATAGGAACTGAAGTGATTCTTTGCATAAAATAACTATGTACATTACTGAGGCTTGCCTATTCTAGCCCTAGTAGCTCACCATACTTGGTCTCATAAGTTCCATCTATGTTGTGTATCTCCTGTGGTCCTCAAACATGATGACCAATGTGCCTCTTACAAGGCATGTAAATCTTTGTGTGTTTCATTCTCACACATCAAAACAAAAAATTTCAAAAATTTTCTCTCATCAGAGGGAGATTATGGGAGGTTTTGCTCAGTTTGTAATTATTTTTTAAAACATATATGGGGGCATTTTGGTGAATATTTTGCAAATGTTTTTCTGAAAAAAAATTGGTTTTGTGTAAAAATGCAATGTGGAAAATAGATTTATATATATAAATACCTTTTTTGGGGGGGGGGGAGGGCAATGAAATTCACAGAGTTGCCATAAATCAACAAGTGACTTGAATGTGCATACACACACATTGCTACTAGAAAAAAATAATGACCTTTCTCCTTTAAAATGAGACAAAATTCTCATATTTTCTGATTATTTCTCATCAACAACAAGAGCATTTGTGAATATATTTTATAGCTTTATGCCTTACACAGAAGTGTGCTTGGAAATGGCAAAAGCTTCCACAAGTTTCTCTCAACACAAACAGCTGCTCCCTTTTCCTGTCTTTAAGGTAAAACTCAGAGCATCTAGCTGGGTCCACTTGACTTCCACATTAATGATAGGCAAATCTGTCAGTTTAACTTTCTTCTACACTCAAGATCTTTTTTTTTTTAACTCTCAGATGATTTCTATCATATTGAACAAGATATTTGACCATTCTGTTAAGTTCTTGTGAAAACCAAGCAGTACAAAATTCTCAACCATCTGCTTTCAATAGCCAAGGAAAATTGTATTCCAGGATGGAGAACACTATAGGTCTTTTCACACTACACACTTATAGCTGCATGATTCTACTCTAACTGTCATGGCAATATCCTAGGGAGTCCTGGAAGTTGTAGTTCAGGGACATATATTTAGAAATCTCAGTCAGAGAGCTTCAAACTGCAAATCTCAAAATTCAAGAGGATGTTTCCATGGCTATTGAAGTGGAATATAATGTTATAACTGTGTAGTGTAAGTGAGCTCCATGTTGAACTTGCTAGCCATGTATCTATTCAGGATGAGGAGCCAGTCAGAAAAAAAGAAGTGTCAACCCTAATTCAGTACCACAATCATGGTTACATACAGTGAGATAACAGGGTCCACACACCATCCATCTTCCATCACTTCCAACCTAGTTTTGTTTACATCCGGCTGATTCAGCCAATGGGCAGATCTACTGGAGAACCTTTGGCACACACCTGTCTCTTAAGAAAGCTGGTCCACAGTCACTCCTCTTCCCACTGGGGAATCTCCTTCATTCTTCTGAGGTTTCCCAGGGTTTTCTATAACTCAGTCTGGATGCTAAAGAGCCCTTTAGTGCTACGTTGTTCAGACACTTAAGGGAAAGCATGGCTACGGCAGGCTTTTTCTCTAAGAGCAATTGCTTTGGAAAATGCAAGACTGTGCATGATGTACGTGTAGGATGTGAAACATTCACCTTAAATGTGGCCTTTTGTTGTCATTTTTATCCGTTTTCAGAAATTTTCCTGACACAAATTACTGCTTGCTCCCTGACTCACAGCTGCCTTTTTTAGTTTCTGCTTGATTCCTCCATACCAAGGGATGACTTTCTAATTTATATTAAGCAGGCAACTAGTAATTAGTGAAGTGAGCAAAAGTACAGAAGTGCAACCAGCCCCAGAGAAAGAGCACCTCTACTACTGTAGGCAACTACCATGAGAGTGGGAAGTGGGTAAGTCACCTGGCTCAGTGTATGTGGAACAAAATTATATACCTTTTTTATTGGAAACTTGGATGTGAATTGAGATGAGAGGTAGGGGGAAATTCCCACTAAAGGACTGCAAGTAATGTATTTGTTGGCAACTAAGCTGGCCAGCATTTCCTCTTATTCCTTGCCAATAGAATGACATCATACATTCTAACGTTACACAGATGAAACCCATGACACACGTGACCAAGCAACATCAGAAAATGGTCAAGAGGGCAAGCATTATTAATGATGGAAATCATATAAGCTAGAAGAGGCTGCAGAAACTTGCATATACCTGATTTTACCAGGAAAGGCAAGATTCCCCTTCTCTCCCAGTTGTGTTACTTAAATGCAAACTTCTTTTGTATTTTGAATTCAATTTGCGGCAATTGAAATAAACTGAAGGCAAAAGCAATGGCGGAAAGGATGGAAGAGAGAGAAATGGAGACATTTTATAAGAAGCAACTGAAAAAGTGAGACAACAGAGGATTAATCAGGACTGTCCTGGTCAAATTGTGACACTTGGAGCGTATGAACACACTTCCCTAGTACAACTATTTGCTATTGGAGGAGGGATGAAAAATCTCAATTCACTTCAGAGCAGGGAACAAACCATTGTGCAAATCCTATTGTTAGTCCAAACTAGAGTAAACTCACTGAATTGTTGGGATTTCTTTATGACTCACCATTCACCCACTGATACTATGGGTGTGTCTTAGTTAGGATTAACTAGTCCCAACAACAGCAATCTGGGAGAAGAGTGAAGTTTCCAATGTGTGCAGGAAAAGAAGTGACAGGTTGCTGTTGTTGGGACTGGGGAGAGATGTTAGGAGGGGAAAAAGCGAAGATTAAAACCCCATTAAGTTTTTCTGGTCTGAGAATCTGGGAGAGGTTTGGATTTTTCAATGTGTGCAGAAAGAGGATAGCTGTTGTTAGAGAGAGGCATGAAGAAGAGGGGTTGAGTTTTCTTGGTCTGAGAATCTGGGAGAGGCTTGAAGCTAGGAAGCACTGAAAGATGGGAGGCTGCTGGCGGTACCTCTAAAACCAGGTGGAGTTTTCCTGGTCTGAGGATCTGGGAGAGGAGTGGTGGTACCAGAAGAAGAGGGGGGATGTGAACCTTCAAACTTGCCAATAATCAAATTTGTGAAAGTCAAACCCATGAAGTGTGGACTGTACTTCCACTGAATCCTACTACTTTTGCCAGAATTGGTGTCTCATTCTCTTCCTGTACCTCATCTCCACCACACTAACTGAAAACCTTCTCTGAAGATATGGGAAATACTCTGGAGCAGCCATTCCGCATCCTAGTCCTTTTCCACACTATACTCTTGTAGCACAATTATTCCATTTCAGCATCCTATGGAATCCTGGTGTTTGCAGTTTTGGGAGAGGCCAACCGGCCCCTCCCAAAACTGCAAACCCCAGGATTCCATAGGATGTTGAAAGTGGAATAATCACGCTATAAGAATGTAGTACGGAAATGGCCCTAGAGTGATGAAGCAGGAAGGAAAAGGAAAAGACATCTCACTTCTGGTGGCACTGGATACCAAAGTACACCATTGGATCTTGGCCTGGGTATGGGGGAAAAAAATGTACTCCACTTGCTGTTGTCATTTATACATGCAACTACAGGCATATCTCAGTTAACAAACAAGATTTTTCTTTAACAGAAAATCTGGTACCCAAAGCAGAAATAACATAGAAAGAATAAGGATTGGTTGCTACACTACAAAAGGAAAATCAGCTCAACATGTTTCACAGCAGCTAACAATGTGCATGTCTGAATTTAAATGACCTGGTCAGACAAGCTTTGCATAAGTAAAGAAAAATATCTGAACCTTCCAGAAATGACTTAGAGGCTTCTTCTAAAACTGCATCCAGGGATGAGATTTCCTGACACATTTTTTCTGTTTTCCAATTTGGCAACCAAACTTAAAGATCCATGCTTTTTCAACATACTGGGGGGTTACTTATCTGGCCTTCTCTTCCTCCTCCTTCTCTCTCTCCCTGCCCCCTTTTGTGTTCACAAATGCTTAGTTAGAGATTGGAAAGGCAGTTATTGTTTACTTTGCCTTTTGGAGGCAACTGTGCATGACTGCCATAGGATCTCCTGAAGTGAACTCCCTCTCTCTCCATTCAAGCTTTGTCTATTACATTGTTTACTACTGCTGAAACCTGACACTGAATGTCTGCATTTCTCAAACTCTCCTTCACTGTCCTTTCAATAGAATCATAGAATCATAGAGTTGGAAGAGACCACAATGGTCATTGAGTCCGACCCCCTGCCATGCAGGAATGCAGCATCAAAGCATTCCCAATAGATGGCCATTGAGCCTCCAAAGAAGAAAACTCCACCACACTCAAAGGCAGCATATTCCTCTGATGAACTGCTCTTACTGTCAGGAAGTTCTTCATAATGTTTACATGTCCTGAAGTTTGAAGCCATTGTTCCATGCCCTTGTCTCTGGAGGAACAAAAAACAGGCTTGCTCTATCTTCCATATGACATCCCTTCAAATATTTAAACATGGCTAAGATGTTCCCTCTTAAACTTCTCTTCTCCAGGCTAAACATACTCAGTTCCCTCAACCTCTCCTCTCCTCATAGAGCATGGTTTCTAGGCCTTCTACCATTTTGGTCTCCCTCCTCTGGACACTTTCCATATTTGCCAATATCCTTCTTGTGGTGCCCAGAACTGGACACAGTATTCTAGGTGTGATCTGACCAAAGCAGAATAGAGTGGTACTATCATTTCCCTTGATCTAGACAGTATATTCCTATTGATGAAGCCCAGAATCGTATTGGCTTTTTTAGCTGCCATATCATGCTGCTAACTCATGTTCAGCATGTGATCTGCTATGACTTCTAGATTCTTTTCACATGTACTGTTATTGAGCCAGGTGTCACCCATCTTATATCTGTGCATTTCAATGCCAATGCTGCTTTAAAAAAAAAGAGACAGATGAGCAGGAAAGGGGCTTGGACAGAACAGGGATTAATAATTTTTGAAAAGGAGCTTCATTGTCAAAGGTCTGGAAACTAAAGTTTGCTGGATCCTGCATTTTGTAGCTTCTGATTATGTACTGCCAGGAGTGAGAAATTCACTAGAGATTCAAATACATGGCAGCTCCCCACTGTACTATAAGCCCTGGTGGTATTGGGATTTGGGATGTGAGATTTAAGATTTTTCCAGTGAGCTGGCCATGTTGTTTTGTTTCATGTTGGATGGAGATTCTGGGAGCTGTGGTCCAAAAAGTGCTCTGAACACAGGCAGGAAGGTTTTAAATGAATCATTTAAGTACTTTTCTACATTGCAGAAAGAAATAATTAAGGAGTTGAAAGGCTCCACAACACACAGTCTCCACTTGCAAGATTTAGCTAGGATCTGTTCCCCAACTACTGGGTTATGCCCTTGCTTTGCCTCCTGGACTTAATTTGGGACCTAAAATTTTGAATTAATTAATTAAACTATGTCTGCTCTGCCTTTCTGCCCCAACAAACCTCCAAGGCACTTACCAAAAATAAAACAACTAGAGCAAGTAAGTCAAATAGAATTAAATGCAGTAGCACATCCATTATTCAGTAGTGGCTCAAGATTTTTTTTAATATGTATGTGGAGGGGTGAGCTATTATCAAAATGGAGATGAAAAATTGGACTGAAGAGATATTTCTAGAAGTATGTTCTGGAGCCTCTGCATATTTCATTTTCAATTGTGAAGTCTTTGCATACTTCATTTTCTTATGTCAAAATGAAAATTTAAAATGTTTGCACATTTAAAAAATATTTTTAGGCTCTTTTTTTGGAAAAAAAAACCCCCACAATTCTCTTTAAAATATGAAGTTTTGTGTAACATGTTTTATCATTTGCAAATTCATTTTGCACAAAATACCAGTGGTTTTCTAAAACAACTAGTAATTAAATAAATAATGCCAACAAAAATATCCCCTTTACTAAAAAAACCCTGATTTTTCCTCCTAGGTATGGTGAAAAATCCCACAGTAATTAACAGTTTTTCTGATGAGGTGTTTCAAAATGTGTAGACATCTATTCTTATCAAGAACAAGAAAAATTGTAACTACTATTTGCAGCAGTATTTTAGACACAGGGCATTGTCACAGAAAAGAGTCTGATTAGTTGTCACTTGCCTAATCTCTGAATATCAAAATACAGTCCTCTCTCCTCATTTGCAGGTTTGACCTTTGCAAATTGGATTATTCATGAGGCACGTTCTTGCTTTCCCTCTGCCCCATCCTCCTCCTCCCACTCCCTTGCATTCCTCACCCTGGGCTTGTGAGGCTTCTGTTTAAAATGACTGCTTTTTTCCTTGTGGGTGTCCTCTTTGCCACATGGCTGCACATTCTGCTGTGTAATGGTCACTGATTGGGCAGGTGCTCTCTTTGCTCCTACCCCTCCCCTCTGGACATAACTCCTTTCTCAAGATGGCAACCAGAAGTAGCTAGAATGCCAGAAGTCAATGCTCTGCTCTTCTCTGCCTGAGGAAAAAGTACCAGTAAGCCCTTTACCTGGTCTGTTTTCTTCCCCCCAGGAGCACCAGGGCCAGAAGCAAGGGAATGGGAGGGGGGAGCTCCAGTGGAGAATAGGAGGGAGCAATTGTGGGAAGGAGTTATTTGTGCTTTTTTTTTTTTTTTACTTTTATGACAGTTCTGCACCCTGAACCCTCAGGAATATGGAGGGGCCATTTTATCTAATAAAGATCACCAAACACTGGGATGGGCAAAGTGAATTCTGTAGTCTGTATGTTGCCCTTGGAGCCCCTAAGTGCAGCCTTTGAAACCACAACTTCCAGGTGATTCCCCCCCCCCAAAAAAAAAACCATCCAAAGGCCACCGAAACTTCCTGAAAATGTGGTGGATTGCTTCCCCAATCCCCTTGAACCTCTCCCAACATAGGATCCTTAGGGGTTGAGAATGAATTATAGAAAATGGTGGATTGTATACCTGGCCGCAAACATGATAGAATGTCATAGAGAACCGATAGAGTTATAACATAATGTACATATATACTTTTTCTTTTCTTGTGGTTTTATTTATACAATCAAAAATTACAAGATGTCTAGAGTAAAGATGTATATAAAATATTATTTTAATTAAATTAAATTAAATTTTTAAAAAAAGAGAACCTCTCCCAACTGCCACCCAAAAAAACAAAGGAAGAAAGAAGGTCCAAAATGGGCCAAAATGTTGGCTGGAGACAATGTCAGATCATTTTAGACATGTCAAAACTAGTGGCCTGTTTGATGGGCACAGGGGTGAGGAAAAGGCTGCTCTCTCCTGTCTGAACAGATCTTAAATTGCAGAGCTTTGAATGAGAGGGTGCCAAATGTGGAAAAACCTATGTAAATAATTGGTGAACATCTTTTTTTTTCTTTTTCTTTTTTTCTTTTTTGTATGTGTGAAAGAATTTCCTTTTGTCTCACTAATCTTACACTCTTCTTGGTGTGGGCTTTCTTGAAATTCACACATTCCCCCTACCCCATTTCAAGTTATGTGACTAGTAGCAATACTATTATGCATTTCAGTTGGGTAGAAAAAGCAATCAGCCCTAAGTAATGACACAATAAATCCCTGCTATTATATCAGGACATCATGTTCTCCAAGTGGCGTGCAACCATTTTAGCATGGTTATGTGTATCAGGTTATTTGGGAAACAAGGGAAACAATTAGGCGGAATGTAGCTTTCGCAGCAGGGAGATAAATAATAAGTGGAACGGAACATGTTGTATCATCTGCAAAGGGAAATTAGTAACTCTGGACACATTATATTTTCAAGTAGCTTTATTTACAACCAAAAATAACAATTACAGAGATAACCAGGGTGAAATTAATGCTATCATTGCTCATTCCTTGGCATTATAAAAGTCACAGTTAGTTTTGCTTATTAATCCCTCTCTGTGGGACATAAAGTGCAGGAATAATGTGAGTTGGAAATAAGTCACTTTAAGCTTTCAAATGAGCCTATCAGGTGGTGAAGAGGAGAGGGAGATTAGGTCTAGAGCAGTGGTCCTTAACCATTTCTTTGTTGGGGTACCCCTGCAAATATAATGTTTTGCTCGGGTCCCCAAGATTTAACTCAAGATTTAAATATTTAAATTTAGATTTAAATTTAAATTGCAAATGAAGGAGCAGTTTCAGCAACCACAACCCCCCCCCACACACACACACACTGCCACATCCCTATTTCTGTTGCTGTTGGTGTCCAGGAGCATGGCTTCAGGACCCCCTATGAGGGCTGTACAGACCACCACAGGTCCCAGAACCCAGGTTAAGAACCACTGGTCTAGAGTATCCTGTTAGAAAAGGGTGAGTGAGTGAGTTAAACAACTGGTTCCAGAAAAGAAGGACACATGGTCTAAGATCCCACATCAAGGCTGCATAGTGCAACTCTCCAAATGCAGAGCTCCACAGTAATTGTGTTATACAGTTCTTGTGCAGGATGGTGATGCTGTGTGACTGAACCAAGTCACCACATGTACAACCAGATGTAAATTGAATACACATGCACATCCATTTTCAGCGTCCATCCATGTTTAATGTGTATCCATGTCCATTGAATCATACACCCATATGCATTGTTCATTTGCCTGTGCCATAGCATCAAATGCACAATTCCACTTCTGCAATTTGGATGTGAATTTGGGCATTCTGCATCAGACAAAAATGTTCAACTGCCTCCATAAAGGAACTTGCACATGCATATGATACCAAAAGAATTCAGGCTACAGAGCTGTTGTGAGACTAACCTGAATGCATTTTAGCTTCCAGATCACATCTCTCCCTGCTTTCCTCTCCCCTAAGGTTAAGTAAAGCAGAATATGAGATATAGCATAATTTATGTATGCTACAAACAGGTACTTCTGTCCCAATAAGAAATATGCTGAGATTAAACAAAATGTGTTTGAGCAATACTTGAAATCTCTAACCAGCACTTGAGACTAATTAATGCAAATCTTTATTACTGGAGTGCATAGATAACCCACTGGGTGACCTTGGGTGAGTCACTCTCTCTCAGCTACAGAGGAACAAAATTTGCCAAGAAAACACCAGGATAGGTTGGCCTTAGGAACATAATAAATCAGAAATGGCTGAAAAGCACACAACAACAACAACAACAACAGTTACACAAAGAGCAGGGATGTTACCTTTTTTGGAGGGGATTAGAACTTGATACAAGCCATGCTGGGTTGGGATTTGGGGTACAAAATTGTAACTTGTCTGTGCCTTCAAGTCACCTGTTGCCTTATGGTGACCCCACAAATTTCATGGGGTTTTCTTAGACAAGGAACACTCAGAGATGATTTTGCAAGTTTCTTCAACCCTATCATGGACCTTTCTTGGCAGGATTTGTTGCCATTGCCTTCCTTTGAGACTGAGGGAGTGTGACTTGCCCAGGTTACCCCGTGGGCTTCCATGGCTGAGCAGGAACTCAAACCTTATTCTCTGGGAGTCATAGTCCAGCACTCCAACCATTATTGCATGCTAGCGCTTACATTTTCTTAGCTGGAAATGATAACTTGAAAAAGATCACTGTTAATTTATTGAAATCATTAATTAGTACTAACAGAGCACTAGATTACTTGGTTGTAGATTACTTGGTTTTGGCCAAAGTAGTTTTCAGAAAAAAACAGGTAAGTAGATAACATCACTTTTCCATGTTGCCTTCTTTTTTTCCTCTCCTCTCCAAACCCACTTTGGAGAAGGGGAGCCTAATTCATTTGGGCTAGATTAATTACTGTCATATCAACCATGTACTCCACTCCATATCCAATTAACTGCTGTGACAACAACTAATTAGACCGGGGCTAGTAACTTTCATTCTTCTCTTCTTTGCTACTAATTAACTCAGTTGACAGCAGACAAGGCACAAGAGACAAAGAATTTCTCCATCCTTTCTCTGAGGATAGAAGTCCATTTCCCACCTTATTATATCCTGTCCTGCTTCTTCTCTGAACATAGCACTATTGGCAGAGAAAGAGTAGGGTGGAAGCAGCACTTCATGTGGACTTCCATGGATGCATGAAGTGATAGATGCATGGAACAGGGTGGAGAAAATGTTCAAAGACCATGTGTTATATGAGGGCAACAATGCTATCAGGTCCAAGGAATAGGGCTTTATCCATGTGACCCCTCTAGTACTGTTCTCCAGCTGAAATTGTGATGCATTGTCTTTGAAGCTACAGAAATAGACTCTCAAGACCAATTTGTTTACTACTATTTTTTTTTTATTTCAGGATCTTCTTGGACAGTTGAATGTTCCATGCTGCTGGAGTTTATAATTATCTTATTCTTATAGTTGTTGTTGTGTGCCTTCAAGTCATTTCTGACTTAAGGCAACCCTAGGGCAAAACTATCATGTGGATTTTTGTTTCAGGATTTGTTCAGAGGGAGTTTGCCATTGTCGTCTTCTGGGGCTGAGAGAGTGTGATTTGCCCAAGGTCACCCAGTGGGTTTCTATGGCCAAGCAGTGATTCATACCCTGGTCTACAGAATTGAAGTACAATGCTCCACTACACCATGCTGGCTCTCATTCTTATAGATGTTAGTCAAAATCCTGTACCACCAAGCACAGAGTAAAAGCTCTACAGGGGCTACTATACTACAGCTTCCCTTTAAACACATTGGGTTTCACTGTCTCACTGTGCTAGTCCTACCACCAAAGCCATTCAGATTCCCCATAGCTTGATGCAGACCAATTACACAGTACTCCAAGATTTGCTGAGTTCCTCCTTGGTGAATGATATAATCTTTTGCAACTGGCTATGGAGATACAGCCAGGAGCCTTTCTTATCCTCTCCATTATCCACCAACTGTCATAATTCACCCTCTAGATTTGGAAGAATCAGACACAGAGTTGGAGTCTCAGGAATACCAGGAATGTACAACTCCTGCTGTCAGCGATTCTGTAAGTCAGAGGTGCCAGGGGCTGAGGCAGGGGAGTTTTCCTCAGACATTTACCAAGCGAAGGAAGAAGTGATGATGCTTCCACCAGCTCTTAAGGTGGAAGCACTGATTCATTAAGCACCTGCTGCCTTGAGACACCTGGCTATATATCTCCACAAGTTACTTTGTTGCTTACAACCATCCATCTTGGCAACCGGCAGTACTCTTTGGCATTTCATGTTTCCTGGACCGATTACTGTTTATGACTCTGCTTTGCTTCTGGATGGCTTTGTTTATTTGGACTTCTAACTTGCTGTGTGACTTCTGGCATGGCTGACAACCAGTCTCTTGCTTCTCCCTTTGTCCTGTTTGATAACCTGTCAGTGACCTAGACTGGCTTAACCACCCAGCAGCTCTTGCATGGTACCCACCTGCTTCCTGGGACACTTGCTAACTGGACCACAGGACACCAACCACAGAATGTTCATAGAGAGGGGCATTGCAGTGGGATGAGAAGGCTTTGGTCATTGCAGAGGAAGGGAGAAAATGTCCACCTCTGGAAAAGAACAGAAAAAGACATATGCAGATTGAGCTATGCTTTCATATTTCACTGACATGATGGCAGCCAGTGTTAGAATCACAGAACTGGAAGAGACCATAAGGGCCATTCAGTCCAACTCCCTTCCAGGCAGCAATGCACAGCCAAAGTGCTTGTTATTACTGTTATGAAGGAAGCTAATTCTTTCTAAATAATTATAGCAATTTTCTTCCTGCTGGACTAAAGGCACAAAAAAAAAGTTGTTGCTGTGTGACTTCAAGTCATTTCTGACTTAAATCACCTAAGATGACTCTATCATGGGGTTTTCTGGGTGTGTGAGACACGTCCAAGTTCAGACAGTGGGTTTCTATGGCCAAATGGGGAATCAAACCCTGGTCTCCACGGTTGTAGTCCAATGTTCAGACCACTACACCTTGAAGACTATTTGCATTTGGCAGAGGCATGTCTAGGGTGGGGCAAGTAGGACATGAGCCCTGGGCACCAATGCCAGGGGAGCACAAAAAAGCTGTGCATGTAGGGGTAAGAAGGTAGGGGTGCAACTTCCACACTTGTCCCAGGCACTATTTATGCTAGATACACTACTGACATTTGAGGTTATTTCACACAAAATTAGCCTGTGGTGTTTGGCACAGAAAACGATATTTTGGGCATAGGAAAAAAAAACATTTTCTGAACAGATAATAATCGATCTGTGTAGAAAATCCTATTTCCTGCCCAGAAAAAGTTACTATCCATACAAAAATCCACATATGAATTTTGTGCCAAATAAGTCCTAAACTGCAAAGATACTTGTCTGGGCTTCCTGACCTTTTTTAGGGCTCTGATACTCAAGAAACACATTTTTTCAACCATTTTAAATAATTTTTTCAAGTGTTCTTTTTATCCCTGGTATTATGGTCTGTTCTTGGCATTTTTTTCTAAATCAATGGAATTTTTATGTTACATGACTTTAAACTTGTATTGATTTAATATCTTATGTGATATAATAAATATCAATACATCTGTGTTAATGTAATATAAACCTGTATTGATTTTAATGTTATTCTGATTTATATGTTGGAGGCTGTGTTAAGGAATAGTGGCAACCAGCAGTTTCCAAATCACTGCTAAGATAATTCCACAGAGGGTTTTATTCCAGAATTTAAAAGAGCAATCCTGCCTTCTGATTAGTTTAGCAACTTGGTTAGCTCTTTTAAATTCTATAATAAAACTCAGAGCAGTGTCATCGCACTCAAGACATGCAAGCAAGCCATTTATTTTTAATTCTTTTGCCTTTAACTCCAGTCAGTGATTGGCAATTGGATATGAGGAGCTATTTAAAGCAATGGAAAGCTGTGTGCCATGAAATAAGCTCTGTTTGCAACCTGGAAAGTTTTGCATGACAGAAGAGTTTACATTTGCAGAATGGCAGGTTTTGTACAGAACAAAAGTTCTACTGGGCAGACCTCTGACAGTTTCATTTAAAAGTACTAATTAATGTAACGAAGAACCACACCAGCTAACATTAGCAAAACAGATTCCTTGTGTTTGCTGACAATTGATGAAATAAATTAAGTTTAAAAAAAAAAAACACTGTTCACCAGATGCATTTGAAAGAGAGACTTGATCCACAGATGTTCCAGAAACATGTTCCCATATAGAGGAGAGGTGGGTGGTGGCCCTAGAGCTGATGTACATAATGGTTTGAATAGGGATAAATTGAGAAAGAAAGAAAGAAAGAAAGAAAGAAAGAAAGAAAGAAAGAAAGAAAGAAAGAAAGAAAGAAAGAAAGAAAGGGAAGGGAAGGGAAGGGAAGGGAAGGGAAGGGAAGGGAAGGGAAGGGAAGGGAAGGGAAGGGAAGGGAAGGGAAGGGAAGGGAAGGGGAAACAAAATAGAAACTTTGGGACAAGGAGGGATGAAAGTTAATGCCACTTCTCCCTTTTCCCCTCCTGTTGGTATGAGCCCAGCAGATCTTTGAATAAAAGTTTCTCTGTCTTTCATTCTTCTCAAATGCACTGCATAGTCATGAAATAATCTGTTTCATGCTCTCTACCTTTACAGGGAGGGAATTTGGCATTTCTCCATCAATGAAAGCATCCTCTTTTTCCTGATTATGGGTGGCACCTGTTGCTCTGCAATCCAGGATGCATTAGAAACGTGCACAGCAACAAAAGATAGATGCTTTGCTCAGCCGGCACAAGCAAGTGGAGGCCAATGGCATTCATGTTAAGGGGAAACTGAGCAGAAATGCCAGAAAATAAATAAGCATACGCATAAAGTCCATGCTTATTGTGTGCTGATTATAATTCAGCATTTTGATTTGTTCGGCATAATGCCAGGTTCTGCTTCACTGCCTGCCTGCTTTCAGTGTTGCCTCTCTGTCAAAGGGAAGATGTAATTGGAACTCTTGCATTGACCTTGGTTGAATTCATTGGCCTCCATCCTTGGTGAAGAAGGTGAGGATAATGAGGAGGTGTATATCATTCCTGCACAAGTAACAGCTTATCACTCAGGTACTTAACCCTTGCTTGCTTTACTATAATGCTCAAAGAAGGAAAAAGGGTCCCAGTGAGTCTTGTTTTAATCACACTGAGGAAAGCTGTCTGTTGTAGCAACAAGGTAGATGGAGGAGCTCCCTGAATCCTGTTGGTGAGATATAGAAGTCATATGTGGTTATACTTTTTGGGCTGCTGTGTAATGGACGTATTCAGACCATGGTTGCATATACAGAGTTCCAGAAGCATAATCATTTCTCATCGGCCTAACTCCTATTGTTAGTCCATTGAAGTCACTTGATTTGCCTATGTATTGGCTCACCATTCAGCAATTGACTCAATGGATCTACTTTACTTGAACTGGGACTCACCAACAAGTCATGTAATTACACACTCTTGGATGATGTGTAACTGCTCATCAGTGTCTTCGAGGTGCCACTAGCTTCACTGGAACTGTGGAAAGAGCCACTGTGCATTCCTCTTTGCACAGTGAGACAACAAGCAGGCACACTGGTAGATACACAATTGGTTGCATTGTGTTGGTTTTTAACAGAAGAGTGATATTGTACAGGCACTCTATAACTGTGTGAGCACAGATGCAAACAACACTAGTGCAGTGTAGAAGCTCAGCATTTGTATGACAAAAGTCTAACTGGAGAACTAAAATATAGTACTTGAAAATTGATAAGGTATGCTCCTTATTATTTTCATTGGTAAAAATTCCTTTCATCTATTACTCATTTGAGTTGCAATGTGGATGGGAAGTTAACACTTAGGATCTAGGGTTGTAATTGTTCAGCAATTTTCTTTTTTAATGGAGCAGTAAGTATTTTTAGCAACTTTCTTCCCTCTGCGAAAAACTCTTTGAAATCTGCACAGTTTTCAAAGACTATTCACAGTTTGGAACTTCTGTGCAAAAAATGCAGGTGGCATTTTTGCATAAGAAATAGATCTTTTTTTGTGCAGAAAATAATATTTATCTGCAGAGATACTTTTTCTGTGCAAAAAGAAATGCTGTTTCCTGTGCAGAAAATACAGTTTTCTGTATAAAACAACTATGTGTCAATTTTGCATACTGTCAGTTCCAAACTGTGAACAATCTCATGAATCCAGAATTCCTCTCAACAGAATTTCTGGACATTTGATGAACACATTTTTCAAACATTTTTTATATATCCTTTCAACCTCTCCAGGCACTTTGCCTGCAATGATGGTTGGTTACCCTGCTACCACTGTTTACCCTCAGCCACCTTGGAAGCCAAATTTCCTGCCATTTCTCTCTCTCTGTCTCTTATACACACACAGTTTTTTCCATCAGTGAGGATGACTGTCCAGCAAAATGAAGTCAGGGAATGTTAGCCTAGATTTAACAACTGTGTGTCAGGCAAAGGTTTCTGTGAGTTTTCCCACTATTATTTTTCTTTTAGATTTTTTAGATTTTTACAAATGACTTTCCACATCATGCTATACAAGTACAATCTGGAAAGACACAATTTCCAAATAAAAAACACCCAGTACTGCTGGTAGTAAGAACTCCCCCCATACACACAAATCAAAATCACATCATATCACTTCCATCTTCAAAATCATTAAAGTAAAGCAAATAAGTAAACAAATTTTTTCAAATGCTAAGCAAATTCTGGTTAACATTGTGATTCCAATAAGTCAAAGATATAGTTTCAACTGTTGATGGAATTTCAACTCTTATTTTTATCTTCCTTACATTCCCCAAAATTTAATCAGACATTTAACTGCATAGATTATTCTGAAAAATTCTTGTAATTTTCTATCACTGTTTCTACATTCTTTTTCTATTTTCTTATTATGTAAATGCATTATTTATGTCATTATTATTAACAACTTTCTGTGCACAACAATGAAACTGGTGAGACTGGGGATTGTGGGTTGGTGAGTCAGCTCAGTGTTTTAGTTCAAACATTAATGAGCTGTTCAAGGTGCTGAACTCTGTTCCCAAAATAGGTTCAACATTTCAGATAGCTCCTTTAAGGTTTCTACTAAAAACTAGAGCTACTTCACTACCCTACTGATATTGGTGCTACCAGCCTCCACTGTTGTACAAAGGGCAGGGGAGTCCGAAGAGCATCTGACTTTGTTCACAGAGCCAGATGCCAACTAAGGATACCTTTCATCAAGAAATGGCATGGTCCTCCAGAAACCTCATTGGATGACTTCATTGATTGTCATGTACTAGATAACTTGCAATCCACAAACTTGACTCAGAGGTAGACAGTAGTTTTATCTATAGGAAAAGCAAGCAATGCAGAACATTTATTCTGAAGTTGCTGAGACTAAAACATACATGGAGCTCTCAATTTTGATGGACACAAATCCAGATGGTAAGTGCTGAAAGCAGTGATTGGAAAGGATCATAAATCTAACCTTACCCCACATCTTTAGACAATTCCCAGATGAGCATTTAGTTCCCACTTCTCATCCTTGGGGCAGGAACATGGTTCCTGCCTCTTATCTTTAGATGGTTCAAGTTCCCAAAACACTCTGATTGACACTTTCATTATCAACCTCTCTAATCTTCCCCTATTTGATATATTGCAGCAACAGGCTATAAAGCAATTAACCAATTGATACATTGTAACAACACAGGCAGGCTCCAAGTGGATATATTGTTGCAGTCATCCATTTTTCCCTGGATGCTTTGTATCATTACTAGCATAACGCTAAGGAAATCTATAGCATTTCCTGTACATGGACTACAATACAGTATTTCAATATACATCCAGCAAATCAACATATGGCAGGTGCTCCACATCCTGACATCAGTCTGCATCTGGCTGCAGGAACATAGTCAGGTGCTTCTCCAATCCCCTCTGCTCTTGACCAGCAATAGAATGGCTGTCATGGGCCAGGAGTCAGTTTCTCCAGGTAAACAGCAGACACAGAGGAAGACGAGATGCAAGCACATGAGGAGCTAATCAAGTTGGGATGAGAGCCAGCTGTCTCCAACCTTTTTAAGGAGGGAAGAGGGCAGTGACCCAACACCAGAAACAGCTTGTGTGTTTGCCAGACCTTGCCTTGTGTGTTACAGACACCTTGCTTGCTGTCTGTCTGCCTGGCTTCAATGACCCTGGACTGTCTGACCATGTTGCCCATGGGATTCCTCGACTTTTGGACCAATCCTTGATGATGCTTCTACTTCACCATGAACAGGGAAGTTGTACTAACTGTTAGTGTCTCCATTTTACAACAAATGTTCTCCTGCTAGCCCTGCATTCTGTTGCCTGATAATGGGCAGCCAGCGCCTACAAAAATGGCCATGTGGGAGTTATGGTTGTGCAGCAATGAGTCCTGGAGGGCTTTGACATTGTGGAAGGTGGAAGAGAATACCAATCTCTTCAATGGCAACATGTTCAGCTGTATGATGTAAATGTCACTAAAAAGATTCCATCCATAGATTTTTAAACATTCTTCTGGTGGTAAAATAGTATACATAACTTGGAATGAGAATAATAAGATTGCAAAGGGCCTGAAACTTCTATCAGTGATGACATTTGCGATTATCTGTAGCTATCTTTTTCACTAGGTACTTTCCAGTATTTTCTCTTCTATCTCTTTAGTACACCACCAGCTGCTGCTGTGGTCCCCCAGCACAGAACATGCCATGTGGGAATCAACTTGTCATGTCTAAGAGCTCAGCTGAACTTTCTCTGCAGCCTGGCATGATTAGCATTTTAACAGACACACCTTGTGTCCTTTGTATGCTATTCCTTCTCTCCATCCTTTGAAAAGATACCTCCATGGAGCTTAATAGCCACCTCATCTTTCGTGCACACCAGGAGAGAGGAGAAGAGATCTTTCATCAATTGAAAATGCATTCCAGCTACATTTCCCAGATAAACTGAATTCAGTAGCAATTTTGTATCCAATCCCTGCATCATGTGTTTGACTTCTAAGCTCCTCCAACAGTCAGCATTTAAAAACCAATTCTGGAAACAATGAACCCTGAAGGATGGAGGGGGTGGAGGATAATGGAAGAAGGGCATTGCATATGAAATAAGATTTTGCATTCTTAGGGTTGCCTTCTCTCCCACCTCTCTAATTTCAGACATGATTGCATAAATTCCACTGCTGGAGAAAATACCAATTTCTACAAGACAAAGGACAGAAAATTTGTTCCAACCCTTTTTACAATGAAAACTGTAGTAGAGTCTATCCAGCCATCAATGCATTCCAAACTAGCTTCCTTCACTTACTCTCTCTGGATGGAAGCCAAAGTGTTAGCTGTGACTTTTCTGCATGGGACAACAGTTGAGAAAATGACACAGCCACAGGTATTTACTAGACAAACAGCTTTCTGCAGTGATGGGGAACAGCCAGATGTGATGTTGGAAATGCCTTAGAAACATGCTATCAACCAAGCGTAATAGCAAAGGTGGCTGACAGCAATTGCTAAAGAGAATGTAAAACATCAGGAGGTTCTCTGCTCATCTTTGGTTACTTGGTAGCCTACAACAGACTGAACTGTTGTGTAGAACTGAGTTCTCTTTGCAGCCCTTGATATTCCCACATGAAGCTGAGGTATGCTTTGTCACCCAGGATGCTGTTACGTGGAAATGAGTTCTGTTTTGCAGTCCAGAATGTTGTTCCATGGAACTGAACTGTGCTTTGCAACCCAGGAACCTTTAGAAATTCCCGCTAAGGATTCAATGAGGGGAGGCTTAATAGATTAAAGCAACACTTTATTTAGAAAAATGCAGTCTCAGTGCAGGAGTGGCAGCCTGACCAGCAAATAGACAGTTGAGCAAATGCTTGCAGAACTATGCAGTAATGGCAATTAACCAATCAAAACATTAATGCAAACCAAGCAACAATGTGTGTGTATACATGTGCCTTCAAGTCACCTGTCGACTTATGGTGACCTCATCAATTTCATAGGGTTTTTTCAGGCAAAGAATACTCAGAGGTGGTTTTGTCAGTTTCCCCTGAAATCTAGCCTACAGTGTCTGGTATTCATTGGTGATCTCCTATCCAAATACTAACCAGGGCTGATCCTGCTTATTTTCCAAGATCAGATAGGATCAGGTGCTTTAATGACCAATAACTAATTCCAAACTATGCATGCCAAAAGTTTTTTTTTTCCATTACAAACATCACTTGCATATGTAGAACTTATAGAACTTGCTACTCAACATGCTGCATCATCTTATCAGAAGTTTTTAAAAAAGCAGGTATTTAAAGTATCAGAATAGGAAGAAAGGTCTCATTTTTCACTAATTGGGTGTTCACTCACTTTCAAGACTTCAGTGGACATTTCCAATAGCTTACAGGCCTGGTTTGCTTGGCCACAAGAGCTTCCAGTCTGAGCAAGAGCAGACTCATGGTGGCTTCCAGCTTTCCTTTCCTACCAAACCTGTTGCATGGAATTGAGCTGTGCTTTGCTCCTGACTATACATGAGTAGAAGTAAGCTGTGCTTTGTATACTTAGAAAATAGCTCAGTAGGAATTATATCTGATTCTGCCCACAATGTACTTTGCCTATACCCTGATCACTTTGCCCCACACTCTGTTAGAATGTGGTCCCCAGTGCAAACCCCACTGTATTTCATGATACCAAACTACATTTTCTCAAACAGCTGCTGCCTACCATTGACAAGCTTATTGATTCTCTTAAAAACACTCAGAGTGTGCTGGAATCACAAACATAATGTAAAATCTTTCATTATTCTCTTGTGGAATCCAAAAGCTCTGTTTCTCATTTCAAGGAAACAAACATTTAACCCCATTGGTTCTGGCTCTTAGAATATGTCAGAAAAAGGATTTAATGGTCTTTATATGCTTACAATAAGTGGATTAATTCACTTCAAAATGTAGGAAGCCAGCCCTGTCACATTAGAAAGCCCTGCTTCTCATCTCACTAAGTAGAGCCCTGGACATCTGTTTTAACATCCTCCCCCAGCAGTACGACTTAGTTCAGGATTGGGGAATAATAGAGGACAGCCAACATTATTTACATGTAAGTAGTCCAAAAGGCCTAAAGACGCTATCAAAATGTAGAGACCTGGGCCAGTCAGGGCTGTGACAGATCAGGCCTGCTTTAAATTCTCCCTTCCTGGAGAACCAGCACCCTTTTATATATTTACCACCTCCTGGTTCCCTCTGCACACTTATATCCCCCTTCTGCTTTCCCTAAGCCCACAACCCTTGTGGATATAGGGCACAGCATTTCCAGGCTTATCCCAGCTGAATGTGTCAAGTGTGGTAGCGTGTTTAACTGAACGAAATTAAAGAGACTCTGTATGGAGACTGCTCTTAAAAAATAGAATAAAATCTTTATTTAAAAAACTAGCTAGGGCAAGGACTTTGGCAATTAAATGTTATCAAACAGAAAAGCACTTCCAGCTCTTAACAGGCAAACACTTCCCCAAGTCTGTCTGTCTGTCTGTCTCTCTCTCTCTCTCTCTCTCAAACTCACAGAAGGACCTCCTCTTCAAACTCTGTTTCTGTTATTTATCTGTTCTGCTAACTCACCCACCTAGCCCCTCCCTTTGGCTTACCTGAGATCTTTAGTCAGTGAACCAATCAAATGAAATGACCTCTGCTGCTAGGGTGGCTTTGCTGGCTAAACCCCCGCCCCCGAGTTCAACACAGGCACCCGATCCTGTCTGATCATGGAAGCTGAGCAGAGTCAGCCCCGGTTTGTTCTTGGATGGGAAAGCAGCAACAAACGTCAGGTGCTTTCAGAGGAAAGAATTGGTAGACCACCTCTGAGTATTCCCTTCCTAAGAAAACCTTATGAAATTCAGGGAGTCACCATAAGTTGATAGGCAACTTGAAGGTAGATACATAAACATACATCCCCATGAGTGGAAAGGAGAAAGGAAGACTGACGAAAGGGGAAAAAAAATGATCTGAACTGGTGGTTGTGGCTCACCTGGTGAATTTGCTTGGGAAACTGAACCCAAGTCATCCCTCTCCCATCCACAGAAAGAGTAGGATTCTGGCATACAAGGAGAAAGAATATCCTGTGACTGGGACTACATTTATGTTTCTGTCTTCAGCTTGTGTATTCTCAGCGTTTAGAAGCAGCTAAGCATGAACGGAGATTTACAGTACAAAGAAACAATAAATCCATGCACTATTGTGCTTGCGATTAAATGGCAACATCAAACTATATGAGGATTAATGCATTGTTAGCAGTAGATAACATGCCACTGTAAACAAAAGGCCAGTACAAATATGTTCTGTAACATTTCATTCCCTTAAAACATAATGGACTTTAGAGAGGGTCTGAGTGGCAGAACAAGTAGTGTGTGTTTATCTGTCTCATCTATCTATCAGTCTTTCTAGTGGGAGCAGTACTTACATTATGGCCAGATTTTAATGGTCATATCAGATATTCACCTTGCTCCAGGACAGACAATATATTACAATTCTCCCAACTTAGCAGTAGCTCCAGCCCTTCCATTAGGAAAAGTAGTAGTCTTATCCTAGGTAACAGAACATGAAGAACAGTAAATCACCCTCATCTCACTTGGTCTTTCTACCACCACTTTGGAAAATGTTAAAATATCAAAATGTCTGGCACATGATTCTCCAGAGCTGGCCATGTTTTCAGAGATTCTTTCTCAGAACCAGGAATGATGAGCAGGGTGCCCTGGTAGACTCCCTGTGCTATGTCACAGAACATCTCTTTGGACATCTGGCCTACAATGCCTGGCTGAAAGGAATAACCCTTGAGGGCCAGGTTTTTGAACTAGTACAATTCTGTGAGAAAAACACAATATCTGCCTTTCTGCAAATCCTACTTTCTGTGAAGAGAAGAGAGGTACTGATGGCAGTGTCAATGGAAGCTAGTTGGGAAATGATCAGCAGTAGAGCTGGTGACATACTGAGATAGGTGGGATCATTTCTCCTTCCACTTCAAATGGTTGGGAAAACCCAGGCCCTCAATACTTTGGCTACCCAATATCTAGCTTGTTAGGCTGACAAATAAGGAAAAAGGAAGCTGACTGAAGAGAGGAGGAAGTGTATGTTTAGAAGACGGGGCTAACCTGGAGGGCTTTTAGAGCTAATGAGTTGACGGGAAACGTAGAGTTGACACTGTTGATAGGACAATTTTCGGAGCTCTTCAGTTGGCTCAAAAATATGATCTAAGATATTTTAATTACAGGGAGTGAAATCTCAATAAATCCATTTGCAAACTTGTCATTCTGTGGTGTAAAATGATGGATCATCCTCTAAATTTTAAACATCATCCCCTATTAGGTATGTAAAACTTCAAACATTTTGTTCTTGCAAGCAAGTAAGATGTTGAAAACTGCCGTTTTTGAAGTGCAGGACTTATTCTGTGAAAAAATGCACTTTTTTTTCTGTGCCAAAAATGCACATTGCATTTTCTATACAGAAAGAAAGTTTCCTGCACAGAAAATGGCACATGCAAGTAAACTGTTTCCTACACAGAAAATGCTGTTTTCTGAGCACATATTTGCTGAAAAAGTCCCAAACTACAATGATTTTCACATCTAGGGTTCCACTTTTTGGGGGTTTCTTAATACTTGAGAACCTGTTTTTTATAAACAATTTTTTCAAATATTTTTGAATATTCTTTCCATCTCTATCTTCTCAGTTCAGAATTTTCATCAGATTTGCAGAGCTTTTAATATTCAAAGCTCCACTAGGAAAGTTTTGCTAAATCCTTTTTATATATATGTGTGTAACAGTTAACTTTCCTGAACCTCAAGAAAAAAGAAAACAATAATTAGAAAGGTGCAAACCAATTGTAGTATCTATTGTTGATGGAAAGCATCACAACAAACAGTAACGGCCCTCTAAGGGCATAAACTTTCAAGAAAGAATACTGGTGTTTCCATAAGGATTTTTACAAGTTGTCACTGGGTTAACAAGATTTCCTTGTTACTCGCTCTCTTGGCATGATTCAGCTCAGCCTCCAAGTGACCTTGATATTTACAGTGTTTACAAGCTGATAGTTTAGCCAACAAGGAAGAGAAATGAAACTAAACTCATTTAAAAAAAAAGTTTGCAAGAGCCTTGTTTCCTGAAATGAGCTGATTTCAATCAATAGTTCTTTATTTATTACTGTGTCAAGCAACCCGTTGCCAGAGTAAACAGAACTTTTGAAATAATGCTGGGAATAGAGACAGAAAGAAATTTTGTTGGATTCTGCAGTCTTGATAAAAGTAGCATTTTTGTGCCTATTTAGACTAGTTGTG
Organism: Ctenosaura bakeri; assembly: GCA_948474755.1. Classification (NCBI taxonomy): domain Eukaryota; kingdom Metazoa; phylum Chordata; class Lepidosauria; order Squamata; family Iguanidae; genus Ctenosaura; species Ctenosaura bakeri. Next base: position 57,415 of record CAOLHI010001994.1, on the reverse strand, counting down.
AGAAAATGCACACTTCTGATTGAGCTTTGGCATATCTGTGTGGGTTAACAATGCCCTCAAAAGAGGCAAATGGCTAAAATGTGACCAAAAATGGACCATAGAGGACCCAACAAACCACGGTGAAAATGCTCTGGAAAACCCCTGAAGGGTGTTTGGGTTAAATTGAGGGCAACACTTTTTTCAATTTTTCCCCAAACCACTGGAGGATACAAAAATGCCCTATAGGCTGCACTCCCTTCCCTACATTGGCCAATTGGGGAAAAATGCACATATTAGATAAATAACGCTAATTGCTCCATAAATTGAAACAGTGTGTCTTAAAAAGTGCAGGTCAGTGCTGAGTATAAAGAACAAATCTTGCAAACCAAAAGGAGATAAAGGTGGGAAGAAAATGCAGGTGGAAGTCAGAGATACTCAATGAAATAAATTTTGAGATATTTTCACATATCTGGCTGAGAAGGTAGCCATTGTGATTCTGAATGTTAAAGATTCTAACTAGTGATATGAATGAATTCAGAGATGAGTGCTGGGATTTACAGGTTGATTCTCATTGTCAGCATTCATCTCTACCTTTTCCTTCATTTTCAATATCTTTATAAATTTGAGTAAAATAAAGAGGATGCTGGAACAGTGTCGTCACCCAGACTGACCAAAAACATTTTGCTATCTGAGTTGCAATTGCAAGAACCAAATCAAACTGCATAGCAGAGCTTAGAAAAGTTATCTTTTTGATTTTAAAGTTTCAAGTTCCTAAAAAGCCTGAATTATATTTGTTAGGAATCAGGGAAGAAGATACAACAGTGGTCAGGAGGTATCATAAACTGGCACAACATACATTATTAGCAGCAAGATTAGTGTATGCAAAGTACTGGAAAAACTTGGAATTACCATCAGTGGAAGAATGGCTAAACAGACTGATGGAATTGTTGAAATACATAATCTTATGCATAGGATAAAAGGCAGAACACAAAATGAATTTTTCTCTGAATAGAAGTGGTAGCTTGATTTTTTAAAGAAGAATGAAGGCGATCTGATGACAATAGGTCTTGAAACTTAAAATTTATATTATTATATGAGAAGTATAAAAGTAGATTTGGAATATGTACTGTGTTGTTTTAAAAAGTTATTTTTATAAAGATGATTATTATCTTTTGTTGACTGATCATTAATATAAAGCAATCTAAAATAATTTAACCATGATTTGCGAACCTGAAAAATTAAGTAAATAAATAAAATGATAAGTGATAAGGAACAATCAATAACTATGGGATAAAATGAATGGTGCAATAGTCAGGTGTAAATGCTTAAACAATATGTACTGTTTGCAACAAGGGAGGGAAACAATTTTTAGTTATGTTTTGCTAGTATTTGTTTTAGATATGTGTAAGTTAGGATGTTTGTTGATGTTTGTATGGTTGTATTTTTGTTGTTTTCTATGTTTGGTTGTGTTTTTAATAATAATAAATTACTTAATAAAAATTAATAATAAAATAACTTAATAAAAAATTAAAGTTAAAAAAGTTATTTTTTGGAATACAGCTCAGAATCCCCTGGCTAGCATGGGTAGTAGTGAAAAAACTCAAGTCTATACTAGTTACATTTACATTTTTTTAGTCTGATGATGCTATGAGATGACATAGATTCCATCCAGCCACTCAAAAAAGAAAAAAAAATGAACATGCGTTGTCAAGAGATTGGTACATATATTCATATGTGGTGGAATTGTGAAGGTATATAGAAATTTTGGCAAAGAGTGTTTAAAGAGATAAAAAAGATAACAGAAATTGATTTACAAATATGTTCAGGTATAGCATTATTATCTACATTTGATAAGGTTAATTATACCTAGGTAATGAAGGATTTAATTACAAACTTATTAACTGCAGCAAGGTTAATTATATCAAGAAAATGGAAAATTCACTGAGATTTTCAAATAGAGGATTGGTATAAAGAAGTGTGGAAAATTGTGATTAATGATAAGTTAACATGTCAAATTAAGGCCAAAAAAGGAAATAATGAAGGGGAATGATTTTGAAGCAATATGGAAGATATTTGTGGAAAAGGTTTTAATAAAAGAGGAATGTGTTATACCTCCACAAGAAGAATTACAATTTTGGAAGCTGGAGTAAGTTGAAACATAATTGGCTTTGGGGGGTGGGTTTACTTTTAGGAATAGTTTAATATGTTTAGTATTAAGATCATATTTAGCAATAGTAATAGATTAAGCGTAATTAAAAGTTACAGAGTTAAGAATGAAATAATAATAATAATAATAATAATAATAATAATAATAATAATAATAATAATAATAATGAGTATAATGAGAATGAGATCTAGATGTAGGTAACCAAAGTATATAAGCAGTGGGATATAGAATATGTTGAATAAGTATATGATTGTAATGGAACTGGAGATAAATAACAATGTAAGCTTGTTTTTATTGAAATTCTTTTTTTTCACTGTTATGTGTATCACGTGGTGTTTTTCTTTTCTTTTTTTTGGTTCTGTTCTTTTCTTTATAATCAATAGAAAATAATAATAAAAAAACTGAACATGCAAGGATAAGAGCACACTCTAATTCTGCTCCCTCTGTTGTCATTTTGGCTATAAGAGAAGCAATGTTCTTAAATAGGAAAACATCTTAAACTCATGGAGGATCTCCATATGAGCAAGAAAATCAGTTCTAGTTCACTTTCCTTTGCTGTCCTCTTCTAAACATCACTTTTTCATGCTAACAAAGGGACAGTGATGTGTGTGTGTGTGTGTGTTGTGTGTGCCATTCCTTGTGTGCTCATTCACTTTTCCAAATGCCTAAATAGGACTAAGGTGTCATTCTGAACATATTCCCAAGGAAGGTGATACTTCCCATGTTCAAACTAGAGAACCATATTGTAAATATGGTGCCAGTGGACTTAAGAGTATCCCCCTGTACCACCAATCACTTTTACGCCCAATTTAACTCTTCTGCATAATGTTCCCATCACTTGGCACTCTGCAAATAACCAACAAGGTTCGTTTTATAGCTCAACACAATAAACTTCCTCATCTCCAATCAATCAGTCATTGTTTGACTAGAGGAAGGAAGCCCCATACCATTGCGCCAGTGGGTGAAGATGAAAAATTCTGGAAGGAGATAGTTTGGGAAAGCTGGCCCAAGGCATTTCGCTGTCTAATGAAAAAGGAAATGGTTCCCTTCCAATGATATACATAGAGATTCCAAGTGGACTGGTGATTTGGCTTTTACTTAAACCACTGTGATAGAATTGTGTCCCCGGACAAGCCACCACACCCAGATGGAATAGGCCTGTTTAAAGGAACAGGTTAAACCATAAAATATCCACAGTTCTTATCCTCCAAGAGAAAGGAATGACTTTGGGAACTCAGAAGGAATTTTCAGGAGACTGCTGCTGTTGCTGCTTAACATCCAACATTCCTTCAGCATAACACAAATATCACCATGCAGAGATACACAACATGATTGCTACATAGCCCTTGTGCAGAACAACAATATTGTGCAATACATGTTAATGATTAGTACCATAGCACAATGCACAATATGCAATGCACATATGCAATACAAAGTATAGGATGCATAATGAGCAACTATAATGCAAATCAGAGAATGCACAACCAATACTATAATGCCCAATGCTGAATTTGCAAAGACAAGGCCCAGATGAACATAATGTCTGTGCAACCCCACCTCCACCTCTACAAGCAGAATATGTCCTCATCTTTAATACTGTGCCCAGTTCTGGGCACCCCAATTCAAGAAGGACATGGTCAAGCTGGAGCAAGTCCAGAGGAGGGCGACCAAAATGGTGAGGGGCCTGGAAGCCATGCCCTATGAGGATAGACTTAGAGAGCTGGGGATGTTTAGTCTGCAGAAGAGAAGGTTAAGAGGGGACATGATAGCCATGTTTAAATATTTGAAGGGATGCCATTTAGAGGAGGGAGTGGACTTGTTTTCTGCTGCTCCAGAGACCAGGACAAGGAGCAATGGATTCAAGCTGCAGGAAAGGAGATTCCACCTGAACCTCAGGAAGAACTTTCCTGACGGTCAGGGCTGTCCGGCAGTGGAATATGCTCCCTCGGAGTATAGGGGAGTCTCCTTCTTTGAAGGTTTGTAAGCAGAGGTTGGATGGCCATCTGTCGGGAGTGCTTTGAAGGTGTTCCTGCATGGGAGGGGGTTGGACTCGATGGCCCCTGTGGTCTCTTCCAACTCTACATTTCTATGATTCTATGATTCTATGTCCACTGCACAATGGTGACATTTTGACCCACTTGCGTAGCACAACTTAGGCATCCATATGTTCCTAACATAATTCTGACCATAACCTACTTCGTGAGGTGGTTGCTTCACTCTACATAATGGTAGGGTTGGTCCAGCTGCTATTTTACCACTCAAAGCCTGAAATGGTATAACCCAACAACGCATCCATAAAGCATGGCTCTGGTGTATCCAGTTTAGTATCCACTGGTTTAGACTATTAGATATTATAGCGGGGTTTCTCTAACCATTCTAATGAAAAGAAAGATCTTCCTCCCTTCCCTCCCTCCCTGCCTCCCTCTCTTTGGGCTTGGCCAGCAAAGTATTTTGTCATTGTAAATGTTTCATGTTTTGCCGGCCAAGCAGGATGAGCAGGTATTGATGAGCACCTCATTTTCTGCTCTGCTTGTTACCTGTACAAAACATATTTCACTCTCCACTAACCTGTTGGATGTAGAGAAAAGGAGAAAGGAGGCGAGGAGCTCATATTAGTTACACACATTTGGCTCACAACACCTTGGAGGGACAGCAAAGCTCATTGAGTAGATGGCATAAAGGGGGACTGGGACATTTCATTCCATCTAGTCATCATTCAAGCACATTTTCTTCATGGCGGCCATCTGCAACTTAATCTGGCAACTCTAAATTCCTGCTAGGTAAAAGCAGAAATTAAACCAATCCACTGCTACTGATGAAAGCTAATTTTGGACCCAAATGTTAATTTATTTTTTAAATGCTCCCTTCCTTCTCATTTGGGTTTTCATGGCACTATGTAGGCAATTAAAATGGCATTATGATCATCAAAAGATGAAGGATAATGGCAGATGAAGTATTAGAACAAGCAGTGCAAACTTTTTTTAAAAGGAATGGAGAATAATGCTTTGTACATCATTTCAGGCTATGCATTTTTTCCCCAAACCTGCTCCTTTCTCAGCCATTTTTAAATATATATATATATAAGTTTGTCTTTCCTAATAGCCAATCCTTACAACAAAGAGAGCAAAATTAGAGGAGGTTTGCATAGATGTGATTACTGTAGTACTGAATAAATATTATCCAACTTTCAAGAACTTTTCCTTCTCTCTCCCTTGGTTGTTAATCTCTTATTTCAACACAATGGCAGCTATGGCTTCCAAGTCAGTGTAGCAGTGAACCCCTTCTGGGCTGTAAAGGAGCTATCCAAGGTGATGAACGTATTCTGAGAAGAGTCAGTATCTTCAAGAGCTCCTTTGTACTGACACCTGCAGCAGATTTTCTTCCCTATGGACATGGGAGAGCACCAGCTGCCATTGCTCGAACATGTTTGTCTAATCTTGGTACCTACTTGCTAGATGTTCTTAAATGTTATTTAAAGAATATTATCAGATTGTTGCCCTCCTCCACGCAGTTTACAAAAGTCAACCCATTCTTGGTGCTTACTTGGCCATCCATTTTGCTAGTTTACAAAGTTAATCATCACATAATAGACTTTCTACAAATTCTAGGGAGGGTCTATAGCCATATTACAGATAGCTGTCCAATTTTAAAAGTTTATGCACCAAGAACAACAGACCTTGCTAAAGACCAGAGATTCCTACACCAGTTCAATTTCCTGTGTGATATATATGGATATTTGCCAGCAATGCTGTTCTGCATTTTACATAGGACCAATAGGACGGTCTGTATTCTGAACTATAAATGGATGCAAATCTGGCATCCAAAACAGCAATATTCATATACCAGTGGGTGACATTTCAGTCTCCTAGGACGTGTCTCTGACCCCAACATGGACATTCTTAAACAAAAAGTATTCTAAAGGAAAATTCCAATGGGAAGCAGCTGCATAACAATTCATACAGAAGCTCAAATCTATCACCTTTACGGATATCACCCACATGTGTTAATCATCTCATCAGTGCAAGAATTTTATTACCACCCAAATACTGTTTGTTAATGATCACTGTTAAGGTTCCACCAGAATATTGTCTTTTAATTACCACTTTTAAGGTAATTATCATTATTTGTATGTTCGGCATTTCAATTTCCTCTTTTCTCCCTGGTTATGGCTTGGGACTAGGACACTTGAAGGACTGTATCCTTCCATACCATCCTGTCCACACTAAAATTTGATTGAGACACTCAATGCTTTCCAACGTGGGGTGGTGCTAGACTGGTTGAGATGCATGAAAGGACATTTTCTGTGGCCACACCCCACTGGTGAACATCTTTTCTGTGAGATGTTCACCTGGCCACCTATGTTTAATTTCTGATCCCTCAAGAAGGCCAAATTGAATTGAATTGTGTTTTGCATGTCTAAAAGCTGTTGCACTAGGTCTCACACCGGAGTATATACAGTTGCCCTCAGTATCTGCTAGAGTTTGTTTCTAGGACCCTCCCATGGATACCAAAATTCATGGATGCTTGAGTCCCATTATGTACAATGGTGTAGTAAAATGTCATGCTTTATATAAATTGCAAAATCAAAGTTTGCTTCTTGGGCTTTTTTTTTTTAAAAAAAATATATGTTCAAACCGTAGTTGGTTGAATCCATCGATGCAGAACCCGTGAATGCAAAGGGCCAACTGTATGCATAGAATTGAATACAAAGACTTTGTATGCTTGTTGGAAAAATGCCGAACTTGGTACAAATTATTTCTTTTCCTACTAATTTGCTTTGGACACACTCACTCTGTCCTTAGCCTCACCTACTTCTGGAATGCAGCTTTTGAACCCTTTCCAAATTAGAATTCAACTTTTGTCTCCCACTAAAAAAGAAAAAGAAAAGTCCTCCTTTCTTCTATGTATTAAGCAGGGTAAGCTGCCAGTTTCTTTTTCAGTAGGATGGTGAATCTCTCCCAAGGGTACCTTCACACTGTACAATTATAGTGCTATAATTGCCAAGGCTGCATCCTATGGAATCCTAAAGCTGGCAGTTTAAAAAGAATTACTTAGAATTCAGAGAGTTCTGGAGCTACGCCAATCTACAAGAACCCCAGGATTCCATAGGATGCAACCATAGCAGTTAAGGGATTATAACTGTGCAATGTAGAGGAGCCCCAGATAGTAGCCCAAAATTAAAGGCAGTGATCCACGGTGCTAAACTCTATCCACAAAACAGGTTTAGCACCACCTTCAAAATCCAAACTACTCATATTTGCTGATGTATAAGACACACTTTTTTCCCATAAAAAATACCTTCTGAAAATGAGGTGGGTCTTATACATCAGCAAATATGGTAACGCTAAAAACATAGGGAAGGGAGAGGGAGTGAAAGGAGTTCTCCCCACCCAGGCAGAACAGGAAGGGTGGGGGTAGTGGAAGCCTTGATTTATAGGAACATAGATACATGTTTCTACAGTTTCTCCTTACCTTCTCCTCCTCTCCTGTGCATTTTGACTTCTCCTTACCTTCTCCTCTTCTCCTCTCCTGTGTATTTTGCTGAGAGTTTCTGCCCAAACAAAACATGAAAGGAGGGGGGTGCAGCACTCTTTTCATTCCCCTCCTCTCCTGGCACAACACTCTTTTCCTTCCCTTCCTTTCCTGTGCATTTTGCTCACCAAAAAACTAAAACACTTTTTTCCTGAAAAATACTCCTTGAAAAGTGGGGTGCATCTTAGATGCCGGTGTGCTAATACGTCAGCAAGTATGGTAATACCCAGAATGGCTTCATTATCCCAATGTGGTAGAAGCCACCATTCATCACTGATATCAAGGGTGGGAGCTGTTTAGTGCGTTGGCTACATGAAACTCACCAAGCTTCACAGTGCTCACATAGTATCCTGATACACTCACATTGTGATTTTTAAAATCTCCGGTAGTCTCCCTCAGGGTCTCATATCCAAAACTTTCAACCTAAAAAAGGTCAGAACCATACAGAGGAAGCTACTGTTCTTTTAGAGCAGCCATTCTCAACTTGTGATTCTCCAGCCATTCTGGATTTAAACTCCAAGAAGCCACCGCCAGCCTGGCCAATGATGATGGATTCTGGGAGCTGAAGTCCCAATTAGCTAGAAAACCAAAGGTTGAGAATGACTGTTCTAGTTGTCCAACAGCAGATTTGGGACACACGGGGTCTGTTTTATGCCTGAATAGCCTTACTCCAGAAGTAACTTCTGGGTTTGACAAAAGGGGCAGGTGTGGCCTGCTAACATTAGGGATGAACTAGGGGCAGGTACATTCCCCTAGTACTGTTGGTAACTATCTACACTACTGACTATGATTGAGGAAATGATTCGTCTTTTGCAAAAGTGCCTGCAGTAGATGGATATGCTTGATTTGGCCAATATTTTGTCAAAAATGGGAGGAAAGATTCCATCATGCTTTGATGTTCATCCAGTTCCCCTGAGGCTAGTTAGTTTGCTGGTACATGTGCCTCCAGTTTTAATTCTCCACATACTTTTTCTTCCATGGCCGCACACAAAGGATATTAATATTCACTTGTTTCATATTAACATGCAGTAACAAAGAGGTTTTTTTTTAAAAAAAATTCTCTCCACTAGACAAAAAAATCTCCCCACTGAATTGTTGATTTTTGTTGTTGTTTTGTAATCAGGATCTTTTTATTAAAAAAAAAAGAATGTTCTATTCAACCATTGATTAAAAAAAAAATCCTTAGAGTTTTTGTGCAGAAAATAGTGGCCATAATCCTGTTGGTACGACACACATGTGCAAAAGTTTCCTTGCATTTGTAGATGTATGATTTTGGAGGTAGTGCAATAGACTGCTGTTCCTGGTTGCACAGATGGAGTTCCCCAGATATACATATTTCACATGGGCCTAAGTCCTATTGTTAGTCTCAGTTAGAACAGAGCTAGTGGACTGGATTTACTTATGTGTTGGCACAACATTCAACAATTTGTTCCATGGGTCTACTCCTAACCAGGGCTAAAAAACAGGATTCCAGCCATGTGGTTGTGCATTGTTGGATGGTCCTAAATATTGTAGGTTCTCAGTATGTTTTTCACAAAATAATGGAGGTTTGCACAGACTTTTTTTTTTTTTTTTGATTGGGGGACAAAATTTCCCCAACTGTCAATTCTTGTGACAATTGACCATATTATTGAATGAAGCACTACTGAGACAATTAATTGCCCTTTCTCACTGATAATGAGAAAACTGCATTTTTTGGGGGGGACCCTTCCCTATTGTACACAGAGCTACAAAATATATCAGCAGTGACTCCCTATGTCCAGATTCTAGAGTGCTTGTTTTCTGAGTTTTCTCTTCAATCTTGTTGGCACGTTCTCCTCTAGCTCTTCCTCTACTTCTTTAAGCCCTGCACATGGGACAAAATAATGTTAGAATTCCCCCCTCCTCATGCTTTGGGTTACCTTCTTCCATTATATTCACTTTCTCCACCTTCTGGTACCTTCGCACACCCATCTTGGCCAGAAAGTCCTTGGATAGACAAGGATATCCTTGGATATGTCCCTGCTGCTGACTGGAAGATTTCACAAGCCAAGCTCCTCAGCTGTCTTCCACTTCATGGATGTCCTTTCTCTGCATAATCTTCAGCTGCTCTTTTTGAACCACTTGTAATCCCTTGTAGTGGCAAAGCATTCACCTCCTCCCATGGGGATCCCCACATTTTCATCAGATGAACATGCGACTGACCTTCACAGTTGTTCTTTACATGAAAAAGCTGCCTCAAGGCCTCCATTTGCTGCTGCAATGCCTTTATTCACTGCTGCTTCTGCTGCCTCACGGCCTTCACTTACTGCTCCATTTACTGCTAACTCTACTGGAATATGAGCTTCATCTGCTTATGGTGAGTGGGGGATTGGACTTGATGGCCTATGGGGCCCCTTGCAACACTATTGTTCTATGATTCTGTGTTCCAAGAATGTTGCTATTTCTCCCTCTGTTCCAGCATAAGCGCATCTTGTCTTAGATCTTGTTCCAGGAAACATGATCCCACTTTTACCCACCTTGCACTGTCTTGACACTCCAGTTTTGAATGACAAGACATTTCAGGGTTTGCTACATTTTCAGGGAGAAAGGGTTCAGTTTCCTTAGGACAGGGAATAATGAAGCTCTCTAGATGCTGTTGAACTGCAAATCCCAGTTAGTTTTGTCATTTTCCGAGCTAACTTGGGCTAATGGGATTTGAACTTCAACAACATCTTGAAGGCCACAGGAGTCCCACTCCTGACTTACAAGAAAAATTCTGTGCATGCTTTTTAGCATGTTTGTGAAATAGCATTTAAACCACAGAAATTCAAAATATAGGCTGAACACAGGACAACATTTCACAATTAGCACCACAACAGGTTTCTGTTCCCCATCAGATTTCTAGGGAAATTCATACTGTTATATGATTTCTTACTAAGAGCAAAGCCAGATTTGTCTCTCTTTTGGATCCAGTTCCAGCATAGATTGACTTCCTTCTACACACAGGAGACCTTATGTTCCCCCCTTGTCTAGTGGAGGAATAATAAATGAGTCATCTTCCCCCATCACCTTTGCTTTCTTGGACCAGCTTAGCTCACATTGAAATACATCACCAGAATGTTAATGTCTAATAACTGTCCTTTGCCATCTCTTAACAGCATTGCCTCAAGGCAACCACACCAATAGCTCTACTTACAGAAATTTTAGAGTCAAGAATTACAAAACTGATCAGGATTCTGAATTTCTTTGCAGTCCAAGTTACTGGTCTATAAAGGACATTTAGAAGGTGATAAAGACCAGCTTCAAGCCCACAGCAATAGGCTGAAGCTACGTTTCTAACCAAAGGTCATAATTTTGCTTTTAGACCACAAAAAAATTCATAACTATAATAACAAATTCAGCAATGCAAAGAAAATCTAAGCTGACACAGAACATTATCTCATCAACTTGACCTGAATTTCCAAGCAAATCTATCTGTGTGCATAGCTATATGGAATCTTACACATTCTTCAATATTCACCTTAGGTGGACTTTCTGTCATCATGCAAACGCAGTTACTTTTATGCGGGTTGACCCCTGATACAAAGTAACACAATCTGATTTGACTTTGATAAATATGATTTGCATGTTCCAGCACCTATGTTGATCTACGCACCTGACAATACAGACAGTTTCGCAAGAGACTGGGTGTACTCTTCTGTCCTAGGCTCCATATTGGCAGTGATGTAGACTCCAGTCGATTGATTCAGACTCAAGTCAGACTTAAGTCACTTTAGTGACTCAACTCAGACTCAACTTGGCAAAAATTACACACTGACTCAACTCGACCCGAGACTTGCATATTTTTAGTGACTGACTTGCTGCCCTTGGTTCAGTAACACAACACATTCATCCAGAAACTTTACAGCTTACTGGACACATGATGATTTGTCTCAAGGCCAAAGTGTGGACACATTTCTTAGAGGGAAGAGCAAATGGGTTAGGCAATGGGCTTTCAGTGGAGTTGACGTTTGCTCAGAAGCCTGCTCCTGCTTCATGTAAAAAGAGCTTTCTAAAACTTTTCCTAAGAGAAGAAGGCAAGAGACACCTCAAAGTGCAAGGTATGTATCTCAAAGGAGAACAGCAAAAGTGCTAGACAACAAGCTTGAGGAGGAAGGATCCTTCCTTCTAAAACTCTTGAAGCTTCAGTAATGAAGAATAATAAGGATCATCTTCTGAAAAAGCCTCTAGCTTTGCAAATGAGAAGTAAGAAGGATCCTATTCCCATTTCCAAAGCTGCAGATGGTAAAATTACAAAAGTAGAGGGCCAGCTCTACTTAAATTCTTAAAACTGACTTTATTCAACTCTGTCCAGAATTTCTGTAATACAGATTGGGGTATAAAGTTGGCTCCCAGACTTGAGACTTCGCTTGAGACTTGACTTGAAAGTATCTTGTATGGACTTGAGACTCAACTTGAGACTTAACTTGAGACTTGGAATAAAAGACTTAAATACATCATTGCATATTAGATAAAAGCAAGTATAGTTCTCATAGGACAAGAGCTTCTACTTGAATATTGGGAATGTCATCTTTACTGTAAAAGGTGTTCGGGGGGAGGAGCTACCTGCGATGGCAAAAGGAGGCTAATTATTCTTCTCTCCGAGCAGACAACTATAAACAACCCCAGATGCCCTTTCCAAAACAAAGATAGACTGTGAGTAATCAACTAAATAATATGGGAAAGAATGTAAGATAAAATAGGGGATTAGTTTTGATTCTTCTCCAACTAGAACAAAAATAAAGGACTCTGTCTAAACTGCAAATAATTGTTGAAACGGACTGAAAGCAAAACAGTTTTTTTTTCCTCCGCTTTCTGGATATATGTCGTCTAAACAAAAAAAGAAGGCTTATAAACAACCTACGTGGAGACGACTTACGGCAACAGATAAAACATATAATCGTCTAGTTAGAGACTTTGAAGATATAAACTTAAACTCTAACGGAGACGAAAAAGTCATTAAAATGGCGGCGAAGAAAGCCGCGAACGGAGCTAATGAAGAGATAAAAACTTTTATACACAAGCTTATTACAGAGTCTAATCAAGCTCTGGTTACTACAATAACATCTAATATAAGGGCAGAAATGGGGCAATTGCAGGAAAAAATCTCACTGGAGTTAAAAGCATTGGACCTTAAAGTGAATGATATAAAAAAAAACCCAAGGGAATCAGCAGACCAAACTAGCAGAACATGATGACAGGATTTCTTTGTTAGAGAGACAAATTATCCAGCTTCAAGATCAGAACAGAAGAAATAACGTGAGGATTCGTGGATTCGCAGAGCAGCCACAACAAAGTCAAAAATCCTTGAAAGAGGAAGTTTTAAAATGGCTAAAAAGCATTGTTCCTGAGATTTTATGGGAGGAAAATGACATAGAAGAATTCATCGTGTGTCAGTTGCGAAGAGGGAATAACTCCCAGAGATATTATAATGAGAATTGCGAATTTCAACAAGAAAGATGATTTGATGAGAGCTGTTAGAAAGAATCCAGGAATATTGAAGTATCGAGATAATACAGTGGAAATATATAATGATTTATGCCGCGAAACAATAAATTGGAGAAGAGAAATGAAGCCTTGCATTATAGTTTTGCAGAGAGCTGGAATAAGATACAGCTGGGGATATCCCATTTTTTTGAAATTCCAATGGGCTGGCAAATATTACAGAATAAATTCTCTTGAACAAGGATTGCAACTCCTAGAGAACTGAAACTGATCCAGCAAGAGGAAAAGGAAGAGGAAGGTGCGGTTGGAGGAGCGGGAGAAGAAGCAGTGGGAGGAGCAACTGAAGAAGGAGCAGTGGGAGGAGCAACAGGAGGAGGAGAGAAGAAGACTTCAGGAGATAAACGAAAGGACAGAGGCTGAGGAGGACTGGAAGGAACAATATGAAATAACAGAAGAAGAAGAAAGAGAACTTCATGGAGTAGGAGAAGGGTAGATGAGTAGTGATTAGAATATATTTTTGTAGATTGTAAATGTATAGAGTTTGATCTATATATATATAAAGTAAAAGGGTAGAGAGAGGGAAGGGAGGGGGAAGAGGGAAAAAATAAGGGAAAGAAAACAAGTCGGGAGAGGATATTGGTCTTATGCCGGGAGTAGGTATACCTTCACCCCCCCAAGACCATGGGAGGTCATTGCCAAGGCAGAAGTGCTTTGGAGGGAAAGGGGGGGACGAATGTTTGTGTGGGTAGGGGAGGGGAGGGAGGGAAGGGGGAGGGGAGTGGGGAGGGGGGAAGGGAGGGGGAGGGGGAGCACCATCACACTAAAGAGCCAATGGGGAGTGGGATTAGGAAACGGGAAATATGAAAAATGGAGAATAGACTGAGAATATCAACATTGAATGTGAAAGGCTTAGGGACAATAATAAAGAGAAAAAGGATAGAATCGATATTAAAAAAAGATAAGGCTGATATAATTTTTTTACAAGAAACACATGGAAAAAGAGATTAAAAAAATGAGCTTAGATTGAACTGGGTAGCCACTTATGAGGAAGCATTTGGTACATCCAAATCAAGAGGAGTTGCAATAATAATTTCCAAAAGATGTAATTTCATTGTTACAAGTGTGGAGTTAGATGAAAAAGGTAGATATGTAATTATACAAGGTGAAATAGATGGAGAAACATATGTTATAGTGAATATCTATGCACCTAATGAGAAGCAAAAAGAGTTTTATGAAGAAATATTTAATAAGATTAAAAATATGAAAGGAGATTACACAATAATGGCAGGTGATTTTAATATGGTGATGGATAGATGGAAAGATAAATCGGATCCATTAATTAGAGACAGATATAATAATATAACAATTTTGAATAAATTAGTGAGTAGAAATGAATTGATAGATGTCTGGAGGTTAATAAAGGGTGAGGAAAAGAAATATACGTATTATTCATCAGTTCATAAAAATTATTCAAGAATAGATTATAACTTTGTCTCAAAGAATATGATACCTAGATTAATAAATACAGAAATAGAAACAATAAAAGTGACAGACCATGCTTTGATGAATTTGGATATAACTATGAAAAGGAATTATAGAGAAGCAAAAAGGTGGAGATTGGATAGTAAGTTACTTAATTATAAGGAGATAGTAAGTAAAATAGAGAAGGAATGGCAAGAAATTTGGGATATAAACAATAAGGAAGTAACACAAGATGTATTATGGGATACAATGAAGGCAGTGGTAAGAGGATTATGTATTAAAGAATCAAGCAAATTAAAGAGACAATTAGGAGAAAAAAAACTGAATTTAGAAAAAGAAATAAAAGAACTAGAGAATGATTATATAATAGATAGAACTAAACAGAAATTAATAATATTACAAGCCAAAAGAGATGAATTAGAAAAGATAGAAATGGATGAAGTTCAGAAAAACTTAATATATTTGAAAAGGGAATACTTTGAATATAGCAATAAAAATTCTAAAATGCTGGCTAAATCAATACAATCAAAAAAAATTAGAAATATGATTGGCGTAGTAAAAGATAAATTTGGTAAAGAAAAAAGGCTGATGAAAGAGAAATTAAAAATATTTGAGGCATTTTATAGAATGTATTTTGCAGAAGATAAATCTGTAGAGAAAATAGAGGACTATATTAATAAAAATTGGAAAGTAAGATTAACAGAACAAGATAAAGGATTGATGGAAGAAATGATATCAGAAGAGGAAATAGAAGAAGTAATAAATAACTTAAAAGGAGGAAAATCACCAGGATTGGATGGATTAGGTCCAGAATACTATAAAACATTTAAAAAAGGTTTAATCCCTAAACTAAAAGGGTTATATAATAGTATATTAAGGGGTGGAAAAATTCCATTATCATGGAAGCAGTCATTAATAATATTAATTTTAAAACCAAATAAGGATCCTATGGATCCAGGTTCTTATAGACCAATATCTTTAATAAACCAAGATGCAAAAATTTTGACAGCAATAATGGCGAAGAGGTTAAATAAATTTATTTATAAATATATACATAAAGATCAATGTGGTTTTATTCAAGGAAGACAGATGGCAAATTTAATAGGGAAAACGATAAATAAAATAAATATAATGGATAGAGAAAAACAAAAAGCTGGAATTTTAGCGTTAGATATATTTAAAGCCTTTGATTGTGTGGAATGGCCGGCGTTAAAAACAATTTTAAATAAAATAGGATTAGGAGAAAGATTCAAAGGGTTAATAAATCAATTATATTCATATAATACATCTGTAGTGATGGTAAATGATGGATTTACAGATCAGATTCAAATAACAAGAGGAACGAGACAAGGATGTCCATTATCTCCAGTTTTATTTGCAATAGTTATAGAAATATTAGCGAATGTGATAAGAAATGATGAGAATTTGGAAGGAATTGGAGCTAAGGAGAAAAATAAAATAAGCTTATTTGCAGATGACACATTGTTGACAATTAAAAATCCGGTTGAAAAGATAGATAGAATAGATAAACATTTAAAAGAGTTTGGGGAGAAGACAGGATTGAAAATAAATTGGGCCAAAATGGAAATAATGTTATTTAATTATACTAAAGAAGAAGTACAAAAATTTATAAGTAGTAAAGAATTTTTAAAGTAAAAGAATCAATTAAATATTTAGGAATAGATATTACAAAAAATTTACAAGGACTAGAAGAAAAAAATTTCAAGAAATTAAGATTAGAAATTAAACGGAAATTAGAGGATTATAAAAATATAAAGTTATCGTGGTTTGGTAGAATAGCAGTGGTAAAAATGAAAATTTTACCTAAAATTAATTTTTTGTTTAGAATGTTACAAATAAAAGTATCAGAGGAAGAGTTAAAGGAGTGGCAAAAGATATTAAATAATTTTTGTAATGGAAATAAGAAAGCGAGGATTAATAAGAAATATTGGTATAAAAGTCAAAAAGAAGGTGGCCTCGGACTTCCAAATTTAAAATGGTATTATTATGCAAATCAATTGAGATATATCATAGATGGAGTTTCAGGAAACGGTGATTTAGATTGGTTAGAGACAGATGATAAGAATATTGAGATGAAATTAGAAAATATATTTTTTAGGAATTTTTCAAAGAAAGAAATGGAAAAAATAGAAAATCCTTTTATAAAAAATATAATAGAAATATGGAAGAAAAATAAAAGAAAATTGATGCCGAATATATCAATATTAACTCCGATAGTAATGATGGAAAAATTTCCAATAAATTTAAGAGAAATAATAGAGAAAGAAATAAAAAAACAAAAAATATATAGATTAAAAGATTGGATCAAAATAATGATAAATAAAGAAAGAATGAAAGAGAGATTGCAGGAAACTAAGATATCTTGGTTAAATTATATACAATTAGAGCAATGGACAAAGAGTATGAAAAGATATGTTAAGGATTTTAAAGGATATACTAAATTTGAACAAATTATTATTCAAAGAGAAAATATGCAAGAAAATGAAATATTAAAAGGTAGTATAAGTGAAATATATAAAATATTAGCAAAAGAACAAGAAGAGGATTATCTTAGAAAAATATGGGAGGAAGAGACAGTACAAACTATAGATTTACAAGAATGGAGAAAAATTTGGGAACAACGCCATTTAAAAAAATTATCAATAAGAATAAAAGAGAATTATTATAAAATAGTTTGGAAATGGTACTTGACTCCAGTGAAATTAAATCAAATAGATGAGAAATATTCAAGATTGTGTTGGAGAGGATGTCAAGAAATTGGTACATATATGCATATGTGGTGGAATTGCAACAAGATAAAGGAATTTTGGCAAAAGGTTTTTAAAGAGATAAAAGAGATTATAGGATTAGAAATACCAGTATGTCCAAATATAGCGTTGTTGTCCATATATAATAAGCTAGAGTGTACTCAGGCAAAGAAAGAATTAATAACAAATTTGTTAACTGCAGCGAGATTAATAATAGCAAAAAAATGGAAGACAAATGAAAAATTTCAAATAGAAGAATGGTATAAAGAAGTGTGGAAAATTGCAATCAATGATAAACTAACATGTAGAATTAGGTTTATGAAAGGTTTGGCAAAAACAAATGATTTTGAAGAAATTTGGAAAATATTTTTAGAAAAAGTTTTGAAAAGAGATGGTAATGCTACCCTGTTAAAAGAAGAATGGCAATTTTGGAAAGTGGATTAAATAAAAAGTTGGCTCTGGGGGGTGGTTTTTTTTATTATTACTTTTATCTTTTATTTTGTATTTTTATATTGTTTATTATCTGTGTGTGTTAAACTTGTGATTTATAGATGTAATTTGATATGTGATGTTCAATGTTTAAAAGGGGGGGGAAAGTTAAAAGGTAATTGGTTTTAGAGAGAGGTTATTTTTAGAGATATTAAGTAATAAGTTTATAATTAATAATAGTAAGAGATTAAATGGGAGTGAAAAATATTGAATTAAGAGTGAAAGTATAATAATAAAAATGAATATAATGAAAATAAGAATTGAAGATACGTAACAAAAATGTATAAGTTGTATGAACGGAACAAGCTGAACAAGTTTATGATTTTAGGGGAAGGGGAAAACAATAATATCAGTTTGCATTGTTTAAAAGAAGGGAAAAAAATTTTTTGTTTTGTTTTGTTTGGTTTGTTTGTTTGTTTTCTAACTCACCATTATGTATAACACATGGTGTTTTATTTTTCGTTTGTTTTTGAAAAAATAAAAAAAACTTAAAAAAAAAAACTGTAAAAGGTGTTCAACAGTGGACCAGACTGCATCAGAGTGTTGTGGACTCTCCATCTTTGGAGGTCTTCAAATGGAGGTTTTGTGGGTATCTATCAGGCAT
This sequence comes from Ctenosaura bakeri, assembly GCA_948474755.1. NCBI lineage: Eukaryota > Metazoa > Chordata > Lepidosauria > Squamata > Iguanidae > Ctenosaura > Ctenosaura bakeri. Next base: position 38,949 of record CAOLHI010001994.1, on the reverse strand, counting down.
GCTTTTGTTGTGCATTCCTATGTAGCAAGAATGGAATGATTGGACTAGATGGACCTTGTGATCCCTTTCAACTCTAAAATTCTATTTTTCTATGATTCTATGGGTCTGAGTTATTTGCAACATCCAAGGCAGGAGCTAGGCTCTATTGACTCTGTCTTATTGCTTCCATTCCTCATTGCCTTATAACAATCTTCCTTTGCATACACTTCCTGTTACATCTCTAAGCAAGAACGTAGACATTGTGACCATAACTTTCCTTCTTCTGCATTCCATCTTTGCCTATAGAAGAGGCCTATGAACTTCAAAAGCTAGAACAATTTTTTTTTTTACTTTTTGCTTGGTTCAATAAAGGTATGACAAGTGGGTTTGAGCTTATGTTCTATTGGTTTATAGCTATTCTGGAACTTCTAGAGAAATAATTCTACCATATCTACTGCTGTGTTGACTCTGCTGCTTCAGGAAGGCTAGGGAAGTCTGCCACTTGGCTATTAAAGATGATATTACAAGCTATAGGCTGCCAGATTCTAATTGGCCAAAATCAATCAATCAGTTTAAAAAACAGTTAGCTCTCATGCACACAACATAGGGTTCCCTTAGTATCTGTGTCAACTTTCAGACACACAGCTTTCCCCATCTTGGAAGTATTGCAGAGATAGATACCACAAAGACATATATTATCTTTTTTATTATTATTATAGATGTTGTTTACTTCCTGTTCAGCATTAAAAGGCAACTCTGAAGAACTACGGGGAACAACAAATCAACTACAGGGAAATAGGTCCACCATGGATCAAGTAATGCAATCTGTGGAACCCAGGTACTAGTTTGTGAAAGAAGCTATATTCCTAGATTGTGAAGTAGAAGCCAAAGGTTTTAATTTTTGCTAGAAAATGGAAGTGACAGAGTACTTAGACTGCATCTGTGCCTAGCGAACCAAATGTATCCTTTATTCATAGCCAGTATCTTGTTAGTGACATATGCAGACTTAGGACATTTCTGCACTACATTGTTATATATAGTGCTATTATTCCACCTTCAACATCCTGTGGAATTGTGGGGTTTGTAGTTTACTGAGGCCAAAGAGCTCTCTGGCTGAGAATTCTAAAAGCCCCTCCCTAAACTGGAAACCCCAGGATTCCTGATACATTTTCTTTTCATATTGCTTCATGCTTTTGAACATAGATTGCTGAGCACTTTCACTTTTTCCTAAGTGCATCTAATATTGCTCTACCAATTACTCACTCATGTTACATGGGTGTCACTTTTCAGCATTTTTGATGCCAACTGTTTTCTTTGCTGTTTAACATCCCTGAAATTTTGGTGCTACATAATACATCAGCTGCAGCTCAATAGATCTGATGACCTCATTTGGTTTACCCTAATTTTCCAGATCAGGAAGTTCCCTGAGCCACCATACTCCAAATTGAAAATCTTTTAAATGATGGATTGTTAGTATACCTCCCACAGCTTTTTCAGAGAAAGGGGAAGGGGGAGTAACAGATAGTCAAGCAAGTCTCCTGTTCAAGTCGATACCTTCATTAACTACATTTAATTCATCCAATTTGATTGATACATTAGCAGTAGAATGAGGTCAAAGTAAAGTCCAATCAAATTTTGCAATGATTCACTGAGCTCCATGGCGGTTCTATGGATTAGGCCTTTGACTTAAGCGAGTAGAGCGCATGTCACAGCATGGTTAATTGGATTTCTGGGCACCCAAAGAGAATGGCTTTCATCTTGGAAAAATGTATAGTGTAGGAAATTGAAAACTGTGTTTCTAACCAGCACCTTGATTGTAAGCCTGATTATAGGAGCTGCTGTGGAACAGTGAGTATACAGTAAGAAGTCCGAGTTTTGCAGCTGCAGAAATCTTAAATGAGCTGGTTGGGAAGCCCCAGAACAGACAATGGATTCAGAAAATATCCTAGCAAAAAGCTGCATGTTCATCATTGGTTTAATCATAATGATAGCCCAAGCAGTTTAAACCCATGGAATTTACTTGCATGTTGACTTACCATTCAACTATTAATCCAAGAGGTCTACTGCTCATTGCTGAAGCTGACCAATTGGATTTAGGCCTATATTAATATTCCAAACAGTAGCTCCTGGTGGTTTCTGTTCAGTGGATGGTGAATACACAATCCTCCTTCCACATTCGTGGGTTTAACCTTTTCAAGTTTGATTATTCATGAGGCATATGCTTGCCTCTTTGCCTTCTGCTCTTCCCATTCTCTTGCATTCCTCACTCCTGGCTTGTGATGCTTATGCTTAAAATGGATATTTTTTTCCCCTTTTGGGTGAGCAAAACTCCCCAACACTACTGGAGATATGTTCTCTCTGCCATGTGAATGCACATTCTGCTGTGTAATGGCCACTTGTTGGTCAGGTGCTCTCTTCACTCCTACTCCTTCCCATTGGGAGGAATCTCCTTTTTCAAGATGGCAACCAGAAGTAGCTAAAATGTCAGAATTCTTCATTCCACTCTTTTCCATCTGAAGGGAAAGCTTTACCTTGCCTTTTTCCTTCCTCATGGGAGTACCAGGGCCAGAGACAAGGGAATAGGATGGGGGAGCTCTAGAGGGAAATGGGAGAGGGATCACAGGGGGAGTTATTCATGTTTTTTCCACTTTCATGAGAGTTCTGCACCTCAGATCCTCACAAACGTGGTGGGGTCACTATACTCTGTGTTTCAGACAGAACTTTAAAGAAGCTGGCCATGGTGCCAAACTCTATCCTGAAAAGATGTTCAGCACCTTAGATATTTCCTTTAAAGTTCAAACTAAAATCTGGAACAGAGTTAGTGTTCCAGTGACACAGAAGCCATACATTATTGCTGGTCTGAAATCAAGCAATGAGCTTCTGAACAATGACTGCACAATAATGAGAAAGAACAAAGAAAATAAAAAGTAAGATTAGTTGAAATTTCCATATGGTTCATATTCTGAAATTTCCCAATGACTGAAAATTTCTTAATTTCAGTGGAAAGAACACAAACATAAAATTGCATGGAATTAAAAACAGAAACATTCAGTTAACCAGCCAGAGGAGTTTGACTAAGTGCTTAGCTTTTTAAAAACTGGCTTTGATTTCCAATGCATTCAGTCATGTTATTGGTCCTAATTAGGGTTGCCACCTCTTTTCATAAAGGTTCCTCATTTTGAACATCCACATACCTTGTAGGTAGAACACAATGCTCTTCATACTAAGAATAGCTGTAGTTATTGAATTCTGGCCAGTACAGGTGACTGAGAATCTTGTTTGATTCATTCCTGAGAAGAACTTGCCAGCCTTTGCAAATCTTTTCAGAAATTTGAGGGAGACTACTGAAGATTTTAAAAATCACAATGTGAGTATGAAAATGATATACTAATTTATTCTAGAATGAAAGAAAGTGAAAGAGAGAGAGAGAGAGAGAGAGAGCGCTGTGCCAATGAGCCAATTAATTGCAGAGAATGAGGAAGGAAATTTTGTAAGATCTAACAAAAGCACAATAGCTTGCTGTTCATTCACACTACACAGTTATAATGCTATGATTCTATTTTAACTGTGACTTCCCACAGAATCCTTTGTAGTTTTTGAGACACTAATGCTCTCTGGCTCAGAATTTTAAATCTGCCTCCTTAAAACATCAAATCTCAGGATTACATAGGATGTAACTAAGGCATTTAAAGTGGAATCCTACAGCTATAATAGTTTAGTGTAAAAGAACCATTTGTTTTGGATGAGGAACATGGTGAACATTGTCATATTCATACTGTATAAAGCAGTGGCGAACAAAGGATTGCTCTCTGAGGCTGCATTCAGCCTCCAAGGCTTTTTTCACAGCCCTAGAGTACTCAAAATTTCGCAGACTGTCCTTTCTGTATCCTCCACACCAGTAGGTGAATTACCTTTCCAGACAGCCTCCATGAGCAGTGATTGCCCTCTTAAACGGGAGTCCAGCCCACCTTGCACAGTTTAACTACAACAACAGCTGTTCCTCAAAAACATGAGTGGACATCTGACCTGATGTATGTATGCCTGCATTATGTTTGCATTTGAGACAATTTAGGTGCCCTCCCCAGAGGATCCCAGAAAATTGGCCCCCAGACTTGACCCAGTTGTCCAGCAAAGGTATAGAAAATGATAGATACATAGTACTTGATGTGAGTTTGGGCTGGGTATTGGACATTCTCTCAGGTGGTTTTGTGCCTGATAGCTGACCCTGGGTGAGGTATGGCATGAAACAATGCTGTGATGAAGACTATATATGAAACAGCCACCTAGAAAATACCTTGCTGTTCTTGTTGTTGTGTGTCTTCAAGTTGTTTCCAACTTACAGTGACCCTAAGGTGAACCTATCAGAGGGTTTTCTTAGAAAGATTTCTTCAAATAAGGTTTGCCTTCTTCTGAACAGTTCACCTTCTTTTAAAGCTGAGAGAGTGTGACTTGCCCAAGATCACCCAGTGGATTTCCATGGCCAATTGGGAATTCAAACTGTGGTCTCCAGAGCCATAGTCCAATAGTCAAACCACTATACCACACTGGATCTCTCAGAAAATACTATCACAAAAAATTATGTACTTCTTCAGTTTTATAATTCATTGTTCACCTTTCAGTATCAGATACTCCTTAAGACAGGATGGCACTCTATAAACACGAACACTTCTGCCTGGGCTGCACTGGAACATTTTGCTGCAGCTTCTGTTTACAGACTGATACATAAAACAGGAATGCAATCAAAGGTTTCTGAACATTGCAAGTGTTTCTATAGTAATACATGTGCCTTTCATTTAAAAAAAAAATTATTGCAGCTGTTCAGATTGCCTTAAAAATATATTTGAAGAGATTTCCTGATTCCTGGAGGAGGGGGTAGCAGTTGGAGCAGATTATTTTCTGTATCCAGAGCAAAGAAACTCTTCTGCATTCAGTATTCCTCACAATGCTCTTTATATTCTCTACTATCCAACCTTTCACAGCTGAAAATAGAGTCATTGTATGTATTATATCTGAAAATATTCTTATCCTCATTCTAAGGATCACTGCCTGAACCACACACACACACACACTTTGCTACAACATGGTTTCCGGCTACAGATGGGAGAGAATTTCAATTGGTTCACATTTCAAAAAGGAATTGCAAAATACAGACTTTCTTAAATCAATATGTGAAGCAGAGCAGTTTATCTTTCAATATCACTATTCATACTTTTCAGAAGTTTGTGATATAATTCTTCAAACTACAGCAATTCCTTTAAGGGTACAGAATAAGATTATATTGAGGAAAAACAGCTTGCAAATGTGTTTAGAGAACTACTCTGACATAGTGGTTTGAATCTTGGACTCAAATGGCAGAAACTCTGGGTTTGAATCCCTTCTCAGTTATGCACACACACTGGGTGATCTTGACATTTTAACATTCTTTCAGCCTCAGAGGAAGGCAGTTGCAAACATCTTTTGAATGAATCTAGCCAAGAAAACCAAATTCTTCTCAGGGTCTCCTTAAGTTGAAAATAACTTAAAATAACCCAACAATAAAATATGTGAATTAGGCAATTGTGTGTACAGAAAATATGTATATTCCCCCCAAAAGCACACAAGAATACATACATATTTCTGTGCAGACTTCTTTTTAAAGAAACAATCCAAGGGGGTACAGAAAAGGGCAGAAGAAATTAAAAAGAGGGAGGACTGAAAAACTGGAAAAAATGACAGATCTGTTCATCTCTTTAATTCCTACTCACCTCTTCTTTTTCATAAACTTTGAGTGAAGGCTGTGACATTTTGGCTTGTTGTAAGAAAAGATTTGACCAACAGTACATTTTGGAGAAGCTTTTTCCCCTCATTGATAAATACAACTATCTTTGCTTTTCTGTGTGCACCTTGTTTAAGACTCAAGAGAGTTAAGATTTAAAAGAGCAGAAATATTAAATATTTGGCCTAGAATTCTGTTAGGTTTTATGTTAGCAAAACCTGGAGCATTACAGTGGCAGAACAACTTTTTCTATCACTGTATAATTTTCACTGGTCAGATTGGCAGACAGTTCATAGAATCATAGAATCATAGAAATGTAGAGTTGGAAGAGACCCCAGGGGCCATCCAGTCCAACCCCCTGCCATGCAGGAACACCCTCAAAGCTCAAAGTTCTTGGTGTTAAACTCCACCTGTAACTCAAACAGCCACTGACTGGCCACAAGAGTGAAACAGGAAAGCTTCACCATTATATCAACCAGCTGACCACTCTCATCTTTCCCTTCCAGCACCTTCATCACCACTTAAGTAGATTGGTGAGACCTCATATTCTGTTTCCTTCAGATATTATCTATGCCACTGTGTGCAGCTAGTCATAGTGTGAGGACGATAAGAGGCATGGAGAACAAAATATATGAGGAAAGGTTGAGGGAGCTGAGCATGTTCAGCCTCGTGAAGAGAAGCCTGAGGAGTGACATGACTGCACTGTTTAATACCTCAAGGGCTGTCAGAGAGAGGAGGATGCAGGTCTGTTCTCTTCTGCCCCAGATGGAAGGACCAAGTCTAATGGTTTGAAGTTACAGAAAGGTGGATTTCAATTGAACATTAGAAGGAACTTCTTGCAGTAGGAGCAGTTCAGCAATGAAACAAGGGTGGTGAGGCCTCCTTCTCAGGACTTCTTCAAAAAAGGACTGGACAGCTACCCATTGAAGATGCTGTAGCAGGAGATCCTGCATTGAACAGGGGTTTGGACTTCGTGGCCCATGAGCCTCCTTCCAACTCTAGGACCAAATGATTCTATGATTCTATGAACATACAATTTGACCCAGGGAAGTCTGCCTTGTCCTTGCTTGCCCTTTGTTTTCCCTTTGTTGCTAAAACTTACTCTTGTTGCTATAGCTGTTTGATCCAATTACATTGCCTGGATCTGACTTTACCGCCTTGGAAAGTTACCATTAATAAGGTGCTAATAGCACAAGTGCTGGCAATTAAATCACTCTGATACATAGCATTGTGTGGCTGGAGAAATATGCTTCACAGTTATTTATTTTCCCATGAGAATTGGCTGTTAGGGAAAGGTTACAATGAAATATATTTCAGCCACTCAAAGGGTAGCAGCTCTTTTGAGAGGGGCACAGAAGATATGGCCGGTATTTATGTTTATTGTTACGAGGAAGCAGCAACCATTGCTTTGATAAAAAGGAAACACTGGGAGGCTAAAAGTGCCTTGGCTTCTTGTTACTTGTCCAAATTTTTATTTTACTACAGTTAGAGAACAATTCAGAATTCTGACTTATGACTGTTTAGACTATTATCATCTGAAGGATGGTATCAGCATGGCATTCCCTTACAAACCAAAAGGTGAAAGGCTGAATGAGCTAAGGAAACAAGTATTCGATCTCTTATTTTATGTCTCTGTATGGCGGATTATCCAAAGCATAGTATCTTTTGCAGTGTTGAAATCCATGCCAGTACTTCATGAAGATGATGAACATGACGGTTTTCCTACTTGTACATTAACATTAGGAAAATGTATTTGATTAAAAAAAAAAAAAAACAGACCAAATAACAGACATGCCAGACACTGATGGGTAATTCTCCTTAAACCTATAGGCCTAAATCTAACAGTCAGATGGAAATACAGTGACCTCATTAAACCAATGGAACTTATATAAGTTATAATGGTGGCGCAGTGGTTAATTGCCAGTACTGCAAGCCACAAGGTTGTGAGTTCGATCCTGCCAGGCTCCAAGGTTGACTCAGCCTTCCATCCTTTCGCAGGTCGGTACAATGAGTACCCAGCTTGTTGGGGGCATGTATAGAACTGTTTCGAAATACATGCTATTTGTAAGTTGTTTGCCGCCTCGATTCATATGGAGAGGCGTGATACAAATAAAAAAATAAAAAAATATATGCCTTTGGTTCAATTGGATGTAATGTAGTTGCCTTTGATTCACCTAGGCATTATCGAGATGGAACTAACAACTGGATTTACTGCAGGCCACTGATTACTGCAAAATACACAAGCAGGGTTTTCTGAGTGTTGGACACAGGACAAACTGACACACTTTTAAGGCTATGAACGTATGCATAATTGTTCTTTTTCTCTGCTTTCAAGTCAGTTTCAACTTATGGCCACTTTATCATAGGGTTTTTTTCACAAGATTTATTCATAAGAGGTTTCCCACTGCCTTCTTCTAAGGCCATGACAGCGTGATTTGCCCAGTGTTAGCCAGTGGATCCAGCACTCAGAGCACTATAGCATGCTGGATTTATGAATGATTACTTCTGGTTTAAGTCTTTAACTCCAAGTCTCAAGTCAAGTCTCAAGTCTCTACCTTCAAGTCTCAAGTCAAGTCTCAAGTCCTTGAAGACACTTTCAGGTCAAGTCTCAAGTCCAATCTCAAGTTTGGGAGCCAACTTTATACCCCAATTTATATTCCACAATTTTTGGAGAGATTCAAATAAAGTCAGTTTTAATAATTTAACCAGAGTCAACTGTCCACATTTGCAATTTTACCATCTGCAGCTTCAGAAGTGGGGGAATAGGATCCTTCTTATTCCCCCTTCCTGATGCTGGAGGCTTTTGTGCCAATGGACAGACAAAAGTCTGCAGCTTCAGAAGTGGGGAATAGGATTCTTCTTACTTCCCATTTCTGAAGCTGGAGGCTTTTTCAGAACTGGGGAATAGGATCCTTCTTACTCCTCATTAATGAAGCTTCAAAAGCTTTAGAAGGAAGGATCCTTCCTCCTCAAGCCCGTTGCCTAACACATGTGCTTTTCCCTTCTGAGAAATGCACCCTACACTCTGCAGGTGACTCTTGTCTTCTGCTCTTAGGGAATGTTTTAGAAGGCTCCTCTGATATGCAGTGGAGGCAGGCTGCTGAGCAGACCTCAAGCCTGCTTCAAGCCCATTGCCTAACCCATTTGCTGTTCCCCTCTGAGAAATGTGCCCACACTTTGGGCTTGAGACAGATCATCATGTGACCGGTAGGCAAAAAGAAATGGAAGTATTGTTCAAAGTCCTAAGGTTTCTGGATGAAAGTGTTATATCCCTGAACCAAGGGCAGCAAGTCAGTCACTAAAAAAATACAAGTCTCGAGTCGAGTTGAGTCAATGCATCATTTACTGCCAAGTCGAGTCCAAGTCGAGTCCAAGTCGAGTCACTGAAGCAACTTAAGTCTGACTTGAGTCAGAGTCAGTCGATTCAAGTCTACATCACTGATTACTTCAGAGAAAGCCCTCTTCAGTCCAGTTAGCTTCCAGGGCATAAGGTCAAATTTTGCCCCTACAGTGGGCCTCAAAACCCCCCCTGCAGCCAAAGAATGTGCTGAAAATGCAACTGAAAAGTGACAAGACATCATGTCTGCTTCTCTTTTCCATCCCCCCCAGCCCCAGGCTATTTTTCAAAAGTATGTCTCAAGGGTTGGATGAGGGGGATTTTATAGGTGCCATCTTGCTCCAGGTAGTGTTAAGGGGCATTTTATGGGCAATTTCTCACCCATTTTTAAAAAATAATTGGGGGGGATCTGGAGTCTTTAAGTCTCAGGATGGCACAGGACTGTGGAGCGAGTGGGAACCCACACTTGACCTCCCTATATTCTAAGGAAACATACATAGGAATCAGTGCCATATCTTGTTAGTTTCACTGGGGCAGAGCAAAGTACATACCTGAAACTCCCTGATACAGTTCAGATTTAACCATGCTTACTCTGAAGAAATGTATCCCATTCAGTTATGTTTCTCAGCAAGGCTGCGAACATTCAAATCAGGCATGAACGAACAAGCTCTTGACTTTAGTTCTCTGCTTCTGTATCTAGGAACTGATCTGCTTGTCAGTCTGTGTACGGTCTTGGACTTCCTGCTTCATATTTCTTCATTTAATGGGACTTGTAGATCACTTTTCACTCAGGCTTCACAAAGCAATTTTCAAAAATATTAAAATAAGAAAGAAACCTTGCTGTCTGAGCTGGTCATCTGCTGGCAGTGTGATGTGACTGCTTTTAAAAGTGGAAGCAATTACAAATGGCACAGACAGATCATGGGAAATAATCGTTTTATTTTATTCTGAGCTGGAGTACACTGTCCATTGCTGGTTGTAATGTTTTTAAAAGGACATTGACAAGGTAGAGTGCAGATTGGAAGAGTTCATCAGACTATAATTCCCAAATCCCTTACCCACTAGGGATATAAATTCTTTATTTCATCATCACAAAAGAACAAATAATTAAAGCCGTTTCCTTCCAGCTGTGGGATAAGACAACTATTCTCTCACAAGTTTCTGCTGGCATTTGATGTCCCAAAGTCTTATACAGAAATTATTGGGGATAAAAACAAATTTTCTTTCACACCACACACACACACCTTTTCTGGAAGAAAACAGGTTCCCTGTGTAGGAAATCCATTTCATGTCTTTTTCTCCACAGAATAGTCCCTGTGCAACAATTTGGGATCTCAAATTGTTGCTGCTGTGTGCCTTCAAGCCATTTCAACTTGTGACATCACTAAGGAGAACTCATCATGGGGTTTTCTGGGGCTGAGAGTGTGTGACATGCCCAAGGTCATCCAGTGGGTTTCCATGGCTGAGTGGGAAATCAACCCCCGATCTCCAGAATTGTGGTCCAGTGCTCAAACCGCTATGCCACACTGGCTCAAAATAGTTAAGCAAAATTCTGATCTAATAGTCTTCCTCACAGGGATTCCAGTTTTTGACCTGGGAACAAATAATGACAAACATTAGTTAGAATCTTTTATCAGCTACTTAGTTAACTATACTTAAGAGGAGTAAGTTTTCTTGTTCCAGCATCTCCAAACCTGATGGAAATGTCATTCACCCATGCTCCAATTATGGGCAGAATGGACTTCCTTCTCCCCATGCATCTGATGCAGGGGAGGCTTTGGGGGGAGGGGGAGGTAGTTATGATTATGGCAATAGTGTCACAAGTTAATTTGGGCAGAACTATACCCAAAATAACTTCAGCACCTTGGATTGAAATCTGGATCAGATTTATCACTGTACTGACATGGAAACTACTAGTCATCACTGCCTAATAAGATCAAAGTGGGGATAAGTATGAGTTAGGGATAAGATAAGTAAAGATACCTACATTATCAGAGTCCTGGACTCAACAAATGGGACTCCTTCCAACTCCAGAATTCTATGATGCGTCAAAATAACTATATAGATAGGCTAACTATGCAGCCAGGCAGACCTCTCCTCTTCTATGAATGCTCAAATGTCTCCTCTTCTCAGAATAAGATATGTCTTTGGGCCAGAAAAATACCACTTCAGTCAAAACATTAGGATGTCCCCCACCACCACCAAGAGTTCAACTTCCTTAGAAGATGAAGCAAACGTACCTTTGTGGAAGCCTCAGCAAATGCCTGACAGCCAGACAAGTCTCCCATGAGTTCAGAAACTCAGATCAGCTTCAGAGTAGGAAAGGAGTTGGAGGAGAGGCCCCAAATCCCCAAGAAAGGCAGAGGCTCAGGTGCCTGGCTTAGACCTTCTCCTGTACCTGGAGTGAAAGGATACAATCAAGATGTCTGGAGGAGCACAGCTGTGGAACCTTCTCCCTGAATACTGCCTGGGGGCAGGGCATTGGTGAAAAGCCTGCCTATATCTAAAGGTCATATCCTCCAGTCAGGTTGTTGACTACCAGTTCAATTCTTCTCTTGACGGCCCAACTTTTGCAAGTGTATTTAATGGATCTATGACTCTTGGATAGTTTATCCACCCAGCTACTGTGACTCCCTGGATCTCTGTCCCTTTCTCAAACTTGGACTGCTTTGACATCGGATACCTCCCGCTTCCATGGCTTCTGTCTTTGTTGCCCTGAATTCTTGTGTGATGTTGAGATCAGGACAAAGGGATCCTTTCACACTACACAATTATAGCATTATGATTCCACTTTAACCACTGACTTCCAGCTTCAAGTGGCCTAGAATATGAATCTAGTAATCCCTTCCAGCTCTCACCCTTTGGGGTATTCTTTCTGTTCTTTCTCATCTGCTCCTCCAGGTTCTCTTTCACACTGGTCAAGTATGGCACTTTGAGAAGACTTTAATTGTCATGGCTGCATCCTGTGGAATTCTGGGGCTTGTAGTCAAGGGAGGTACTAGAGGTCTCAGATGAGAATTCTAAATGCCCCTCCCTAAAATCCAGATCCCAGGATTTCATAGGATAGTGCCATGGCAGTTAAAATGAAATATAGGACAATAATGATGCAATGTGAAAGGACCACAGGGGTTGTTTGAGTGGGAAAGATTTGTTCTGAGATTGCTCTTCAATCTGAAGCATATAAATCTATTTACAGCCAGAAAGAACACTTTAAATAGGCACTTAAAAAGGAAAACAGCTACAAGCCAAATTTAAGATGCCAATTTTGGAATTATATGACCAGTTCCGATGTTGACCTTTAAAGCATGACATTCACTATAGCAGCTTTAGTTGTCAAACCACCTATTTTAGTAGCCCTAATTTGGGGTTTGGTCAACTAATTGTGTTTACTGTCAGTTTGTCACTGTCAAATTAGAGGTGTGTGTCACAAGACAACAAAAACTACTCATTGCAGACTCATAAAAACTGCGACTTTCAAGACAACCGCTTCATGCAGTCAAATTCAATAGGCTTGTGCTAACCTAACATTATTGTGATCCAGATTTAATACTTCTCTGTAATTTTTTTATTCCATTTTTAATTTTTTAAAAAAATATTTTTACAGCTTAGCACTGCTGTCACTCCTTTCATGATTGTTATTGCATTTTATTGTTTTTATGTTGTAAAACAATAGTAAGAATACTGATAATGCCAATAATGCTAATAATGCTAATACCAGTAATTTTTTTTTTAAAAAAAGATCTAAGACGAAGTGGTATAAAATAGCAAGCTGATGATTCTTCCAGTAGCTGCAGTTTTCTTTGAATTGAAAACAGATGGTAGCATCAAGATGGCATCAAAACAATAATTTCATATGCTCACTGTGTAAGTGGAATTTGGAGATACAAGGTTTCATGGCACTGGAAATAATTTCATTTCAAAGTTGTTTCTTTTAAACCTCAAGGAAATCTACCATGTCTAGCATCAACACCCTTTCAACTTAGCTCCCACTAGTCCAAATGTGCTACCATATCCTTCTGCCATTTCAGCTCCTTTAGAAGCTCATTTAGCTCAGCTCATTTAGAAGACCTGACAGTTTTGTAGCAGCCAACTGCCATCTCCTAACACTCAGAAATGTTACTTGTTTGTACAACAGATTCCATACTTCCCCATGCCACCATGCCCATTGACCTTGCTGGCTGGGGAATTCTGATAGCTGTAACCCAAAAGTAACTTACCTGAGTTCGACCTTCTCCATCCCTCTGGGTAGGGATACTGAGCAATGGAACTGTAACAAGTTGTGGGCCAACTGGGAATGTTTTTCAGTCTCATAATACCTAGTACAAAGTTGTCCACCTACCACTTCTCAGGACTGGATGGTTGCTCAGCTCCCAGTGCCAGTGCAGTCTTTCCTCCACATTTGTGGATTTGACCTTTATGAATTTGACTATTCGCAGGGCATGTGCATGCCTCCTCCCACATTCTCCTCCTCCCATTCCCTTGCATTTTGCTGGCACAGAGAAGGAAGGCAAGCATCTGGACAAAAGCAAGAAAAGGGGGAGGGACACTCCAGCCCTGGCACTGAGAACTTGCAACAAGGGAAAAATCAAGAGAATTGGGTAGAGGCTTGTGTTAGCCTTTCTTCTCCCCTCTAGAGCTCCCCCTTCCCATTCCTTTGTCTCTGCCCAGTGCTGAGAACCCACGCTGAGACAATAGGCAAGGGAATTGGGGATGAAGGCTCACGTGAGCCTTCCTTTTCCCCTCTGGAGCTCCACTCTCCCATACCCTTGCATCTGGCCCACACACACAAAAGGCAGGGGAATTGGGAAGGGGAAGCCCCGGAAGAGAATGTGAGGGGGATCTCAGGGAAGAGTTATTTAGGGTTTTCTCACATTCACAAGGGTTCTGCACCCTGAAACCTTGAAAAAAATGGAGGGGCCACTGTACTGCCAACCAGGCAAGCCAACTAGGCCACCAATAACTTGGCCCATTTCTGCACTACACTGTTATAGTGCTATTATTCCACTTTCAACATCCTATAGAATCCTGGGTTTTGCAGTTTAGGGAAGGACATTTAGAAGTCTCAGTAAAGTACAAAGCTCAGAATTCCACAGGATGTTGAAAGTGGAATAATAGCACTATAACTGTGTAGTGCGGAAATGGCCTAGGTCTCCAGTGCTGGAGATGGGTGGTATTCTGGACTCAGTGGTCTCCAGTTAGTGCTGGTTTGGGAATTACAAACCACCAAACAGAAGCCTAGAAGAATCAATACTTATTTTAGATGTAAATAGCTTTATGGTTTCCTATTGGAAAACACTCCATATTCACTAACACTCAGGACATTAATTCAATCTTCCTATGTTCACTAAATGTGAGAAGCAAGAACTAGCTGGTAGGATCTCTGTATTGTTCATTATTACTTATTTAGATCATTTCTATGCCACTTTTCACTTTAAACATCATAGACTGGTTTGCCATAAGAAGCAAATACAGTAAAATCAACTGAAAAGAACAAAATAACAACAATCAAAACTGTTAAAGACCATTTGTTAAAAACAAGGTGCAACTGACAATGTTCATAATTAGGGAAATGATCTGGAAAATGCTTGAGTCAACTGATGTGTCTTTACTTCGTGGGAGAAACATAAAACATTTGGAATCCACCTAACGGGAATCCATTAGGTGGAATCCTCCAAAAATTTGATAAGAGGAGACCATTCCAAATTTTGATGCCAGGATAGAAAAAAACCCTTCTACTGCAAAACAACCAAACAAGACTGACTTTGCTGTGGTATAGTAAACAGAGTCTTCACCCCAAAGAACATAAAGAACAGGATGCATTACCATTGTCATATTTGACTTCTATTTAAGCTATCATTAGAGGCATCCAACCTTTTCATACAAACATTAGAGACAATGGCACTGGGGCGTGGCCAGACCACCATGGAATATTGTGGGTTCTACTTCATTGGAGTTTTTTAAACACAGATTAGCAGTGGCAGAGCTTGTAGTGTATTGAGGAGGAGCAGGAGGGGCAGGGCTATGGTGCGAGGGGTGTGGCTGCAGTGTGTGGGGGTGTGGCCAGGGCACATGGGGGTAGATGAGCGCAACTGGCGGAAATCTGGACTCTTATCTGACAGGACACGCTATAGAGAATTCCTTCATTCTTATGGAGTGGCAATAGAGGCAGCGAAGAAGACTTTCCTCTCTGCACGTATTGCATCTGCAACTTCTCGTCCAGCAGAGCTGTTCAGGGTGGTAAGGGATCTGACTCAGCTACCCACTCCCCTGAACTCGCTGTTAGAACCTAGTGTAGCTTGCTGTGATGCTTTAAATAATCATTTCGCAGATAAAATCTCTCAGATAAGAGCTGACTTGGATGCCTGTGTTATAGCAGAGGTTACAAGTGGAGTGTCCGGCGACTCCGTGAACAGGAATATACTGGAGGGCAATTTTCCAGCTTGTTTAAAAGAAGCGATTATATAGCCGCTTCTTAAAAAAAGCCCTCCCTAGATCCCCTGGATATGAATAATTATAGACCAGTCTCCCATCTCCCATTTTTAAGCAAGTTGATCGAGAGGGCTGTTGGTCTTCAGCTCCAAGCTGTCTTGGATGAAACAGATTATCTAGACCCATTTCAAACTGGCTTCAGGGCAGGATATGGAGTCGAGACTGCCATGGTCGCCTTAGTGGATGATCTCCGCCTAGGTATCGACAGGGGAAGTGTGACCCTGCTGGTACTCTTGGACCTCTCAGCGGCTTTCGATACCATAGACCATGGTATCCTTCTGGAACGCCTGAGAGGGCTCGGGATCGGGGGCACTGCACTTAAGTGTTTCCAGTCCTATCTCTTAGGTAGATACCAGATGGTGATGCTTAGGGACAGCTGCTCCTCGAAAAAGGAGCTTAAATCTGGCGTCCCTCAGGGCGCCGTCCTGTCCCCAATGCTATTTAACATCTACATGAAACCGCTGGGAGAGATCATCAGGAGGCATGGAGCAAGGTACTATCAGTATGCTGATGACACCCAGATATATCTCTCCATGCCTCAGATAATAGCATCAACTAAGGATGGCATCTCGCCTCTAAACGAATGCCTTGAAGCAGTAATGGACTGGATGAGGAAAAACAGACAGAAGCTGAATCCAGATAAGATGGAGATACTCACTGTTAAGGGCCCTAGCCCAGGTATGGACGTTTGTCAACTAGTTCTAGACGGGGTCGCACTTCCCCTGAAAGACTGTGTCCGCAGCTTGGGGGTGCTCTTGGATTCGCCGCTTCAGATGACAGCTCAAATTGATGCAGCGGCCAGGAGTGCCTGCTATCAGCTTCGGCTGATACGCCAGCAGCGCCCCTTCCTGGACCTGGAACACCTAAAAACAGTGGTACATGCGCTGGT
>CAOLHI010001994.1:0-20000 GCA_948474755.1 Ctenosaura bakeri | reverse complement strand
GTGTGTATCTTAGCCATTATCCATTTTGTCAATAGATGTCCTGATGTTTTGAGACACCCTTTCTCATTAATAAGATCTTAGCCATTATCCATTTTGTCAATAGATGTCCTGATGTTTTGAGACACCCTTTCTCATTAATAATAAGAAGACTTGCAAGGATTCCTCAAGCAGAATTTCTGGATTGTGAGAATCAGATGATCATCAAGAGCCAAAGCCACACCAATGTTATTGATCCTTCCACTCAGCAGGGTAGGGCAGACAACTTTTTATACAGCAGATTTTCAGTGTCATGAATGGGAGGTAAATTGCAAACTCTCTAATTCACTTCGACTATGTACTTTTACTTGAGTGGGTAAGAAAATCAATTTTTCTGATCTACTCCAGAGCAGATTAGACCACAATGCTTTTGATTATTTATTCTAGTGTAACTGAGGGTTATGCCTATATAACTTTTTTTATTTCCAGCACTGCATTAGGAGGTATTCAGGAGTTTTTCCTTTTACAACATTTTTGATAGACTGCACAACAGCTACCAGATAGCTCCTAAGTGCAGGTCTGCTCCCATAGCTCCCTCACTTTCACTGTCCCTCTTCACTGGGCTTCGTTCACCTTTGCTCTCTGGGATTCTTGGTGTAACTACACTGGCAGGATTCATATTATGCAAATTTTGAATTGCATCCCATCCATAATGTCTTGGAATGACCTGCATGCCACTACTTACTTTAAGGTCATTTCCGCACTACCCTGTTATAGTGCTATTATTCCATTTTCAACTTCCTGTGGAATTCTGGGGTTTGTAGTTGACTGAGGCCAAAGAGCTCTCTGGCTGAGAATTCTAAAGGCCCCTCCCTAAACGGCAAAACCTAGGATTCTGTAGGATGCTGGACATGGAATAATATTGTGAAAATGGCCTAAGTCTAGCAAAAATGGTGCAGTCCCTATGTCTTTATTAAGGTGCTAATGGAAACCACCAGATTATTTCTCTCAGCCAACTAGGGGCCTTCCCCATGCAGGTACTAACTGGCAAACAGATGTATCTCGAGTGTTGAGGAGAGACATGTGGCTAGAATTAACAGTCACTTAGAACAATAGTTGCAGAAGACAAGCAATGGCTTTCTGGAAGATAGGTTAGGTATCAGGTCATCTGCCTCATCGTGTAATTTGTATTTTGAAAAGTTCAATTTATTTTGTCTATCTTCTCACCAGTTAACTTCTGCCTTCACTCCATCTTCTAAGGAAGGTCTTGTTTTCTATTTTGTACAGAATACCAAAGATGACCCACAGATTTCTAGGAACTGAAATCCATGAAAAAAACTACATTCAACCTTTGATAGATATCACACAAAGGAATTTGCAGTTTCATTCTCCAGCTTCCACAGAAATGTGTAGATGATACCAGCTGTTCTCTGCAATAAAGAAGCTTCTGTTAGAGACATCAGTGTCAGTGCTAGGACAGGGACAATCTGATCTTTCTCTGAAATAAGTGTTTCTCTCTCCTATTGAGCTATACTGAAAAGTTCAATCTTTGTTATCACAACAATGCCTTTATAAAAAGCATAATTTTAAAGGAGTGGTTAAAAGTTAGGGTTCAAGAAGGTGGCTCCTGAATATCAAAAAAATATGTTCTGATAGTAATGACTTGGTAGTGACATTACAGAATCTTTGGATGAAAAAAAAAACTAAAATTCCATACAGTACATGATGAGGTTGGGATATTTCTTAAGGATTTCCATTGGATTGCCTTGCTTCAATAATCATCAGAAAATGGATCAGTGGGCTTGAGTACCAGAATGCAGAGCTTGTGGAAAAGGATTCAATGATGTCTCCCAGAATTTCCCAGCCAACATGGCCAGGAGGGACGTTTTTCAAAACGGTAAGTTTTCCAAGCTCCAGTAGAAAGTTCACTACATAGGCCATTTCCACACTAGGCGATCATAGTGCCATTATTCCAGTTTCAATATACTTTGGAATCCTGGGGTTTGCAGTTTAGGGAGGGGCTTTTGATGCCCCTCCCTAAACTGCAAACTCCAGGATTCCATAGGAAGTTGAAATAATAGCACTATAATGGCCTAGTGCAGAAATGACCATAGACTGCCCATCAAACTTTGTAGGAAGAACTGGAGGGTTGTGTTTTCCTCTGGGATCACAGTGGCCAAATGCTGGGGTTCTGGATCAACCAGGGCTGTGTGCTTCTGCTGCATGTTTTGAAAAATGAATTGTATTGGCTGGGGATACCATAGAATCATAGAATCATAGAAATGTAGAGTTGCAAGAGACCCTAGGGGCCATCCAGTCCAACCTCCTGCCATGCAGGAACACCCTCAAAGTTCTCTTGACAGATGGCCATCTAGCCTCTGCTTAAAAACCTCCAAGGAAGGACACTACACTCTGAGGCAACATATTCCACTGCCAGACAGCCCTGACTGTCAGGAAGTTCTTCCTGAGGTCCAGGTGGAATCTCCTTTCCTGCAGCTTGAATCCATTGCTCCTTGTCCTGGCCTCCGGAGCAGCAGAAAACAAGCCCTCTCCTTCCTCTACATGGCATCCCTTCAAATATTTAAACATGGCTGTCATGTCCCCTCTTAACCTTCTCTTCTGCAGACTAAACATACCCAGCTCTCTAAGTCTATCCTCATAGGGCATGGCTTCCAGGCCTCTCACCATTTTGGTCACTCTCCTCTGGACTTGCTCCAGTTGACCATGTCCTTCTTGAATTGGGGTGCCCAAAACTGGACACAGTATTCAAGATGAGGTCTAACCAAAGCAGAGTAGAGTGTCACCAATACCTCCCTCGATCTAGATACCATACTCCTATTAATGCAGCCGAGGATTGCATTGGCTTTCTTGGCTGCTGACTCATGCTCAGCTTGTGATCTATTAAGACTCCTCAATCCCATTCACACATACTGCTATCCAGCCATCCTATATTTCTGTATTCCATTTTTTCTACCTAAGTGTAGGACCTTACACTTCTCTCTGTTGAATTTCATTTTGTTAGCCTTGGCCCAGCTCTCCAATCTACCCAGGTCATTTTGAATTTTGATCCTGTCCTTTGCCATATTAGCAACCCCTCCCAATTTGGTGTCATCTGCAAATTTGATTTGCATGCCCTCTATTCCTTCATCCAAGTCGTTGATAAAAATATTGAACAGCACTGGGCCCAGGACAGAACCCTGTGGCACCCCACTAGTCACTTCTCTCCAGGATGAAAAGCAGCCATTCATGATCACCCTTTGGGTTCGGTTGGTCAACCAATTACAAATCCAACTAACAGTAGCCCTGTCCAGCCCACATTTTACTAGCTTCATTGCAAGAATGTCATAGGGAACTTTGTCAAAGGCCTTACTGAAATCGAGATATGCTACATCCACAGCATTCCCTTCATCTATCAAGCTAGTAACTCTATCATAAAAAGAGATAAGATTAGTCTGGCATGACTTATTTTTGAGAAATCCATCTTGACTTCTTGTGATTACTGCATTGCTTTCTAAGTGATAAGAAACTGACTGCTTAATGATCTGCTCCAGGATCTTTCCGGGCATTGATGTCAGGCTGACTGGGCGATAAATATTTGGGTCCTCTTTTTTTCCCTTCTTGAAGATGGGGACAACATTTGCTCTCTTCCAGTCTGCTGGAACTTCTCCTGTCCTCCAAGATTTCTCAAAGATTATAGCAAGCGGTTCCGAAATGACCTCTGCCAGCTCTTTTAATATCCCAGGATGCAATTCATCTGGCCCTGGAGACTTGAATTCATCCAATGTGGCCAGGTATTCCTGTACCACCTCTCTACCTATTATGTGCCTCATTTCCTCTGCTTCCTCCCCTGCTCCCCAACCGCCAGGTTGAGCGCTTGTATCCTTCTGGGTAAAAACTGAGGCAAAGAAGGTGTTAAGTAGTTCTGCCTTTTCTCTTCCCCCTGTGAGTAATTCACCATCTTCTCTGCGCAGCAACTCTATCGTCTCTTTCTTTTTCCTTTTGCTGCAGATATATTTAAAAAAGCCCTTTTTATTGTTTTTAATGTCTCTGGCCAGCCTAAGTTCGTTCTGTGCTTTAGCCTTTCTGACTTCCTCCCTACATCTCCTAGCTACTTGCTTAAATTCTTCTTTGGTGGTTTCCGCCTTCTTCCATTTCCTAAAAATGTTTCCATATCACCTAGACCTCCACCCAAAAAAAGTTTTACATTTTTTGCCAGCTTTCCCAAAAGATGTGGATTTTTCCCACAATGTTTTACATTCTCCCTTCCCTGACTCCAGCAGATATACCAAAGAAGTTCCATACAGATGCTTTAGCAAAGCCTTACCAAGCTACATCTGCTTGTAGTTCAATTCAGCTGGGAGCACTTCTAGACATAATTGGATTCCATCCCAAGTGACCAAACTGATCCAGGACCTTCCAAAAGCTTGGAAGGGGGAGAGTTGAGTCACTAACAAGTTTAACTTCTGATCACAATGAAAAGTTTACCAAAGTTACCTCAGTCATTGTGTGGTTTTGGAGAGAAATGCTGTGTTCAAATCATCTCTCTGCTTTTTGTTATCAGGAGCTTTTAAGATATGTTGCCATGGTCATGTTAGGGTGGATAAACAAATCACACCTCACCATGTCCCCAGGTGGAACACACATATCACTTTGGCCAAAGTATCCATGGTAGGATGATTTATTCTTTCAGGCTTCCCTTCTTATACCATTTTAATGTTTATATTAAAGAATGCTTCCAGGAAAGAAAAGATTCAAGCATCGGCATTAGCAGAGTCACAGCTGGTACATGTGTTACATTCTATCTGACCTTTAACATTCTTAAGTCTGTGTTATTCCAGGCAACATCCTGGGTCATTCCCAAAGACATCTTTCACAATAGGCGTAGCCTTCATTTGCACATACTGATTATAAACAGGAGCAGACAGGAATAAACAATTCTAAAGCAAGGTTGCTTCCTGAGCTACAATTGCCCAAACTATCAATCAATATTAAATTACTAATAACTATGAATTCTCCAATAAATTTCCAAGCACCACATTTCCAGCCCAATAGTCAAAAAAGACAGGTGACAGTTTTGTGTTTCACTATCCTCTTTAATTTCATTCTTTAATGACACCAAAACTACCTTCACCCTCATCTTTTCCTAAATTTTTCTCAATTCCACTCTGGTACTTCTTAAGCAGTTAAGTTTTCCCCACTGTTGCTATTCGTTAATATCATGTACCTTGTAAGCTCTCACTGTGAGTTGTATAGGCTAGAAAGTGGACTGCAAGCCAGGGCAAGAATTTGTCTCAGACATGGAATCTCATATCCGGGTGTACATGATTTATTTACCTTTTCCTAGTCAATTTCATATACCCCAAAGAGATTCTTGTCTGTAAAAGCACATACCACAGTACATTAGTCAGGATTTCTTTCTGATGTATTTCTCTCAGGGGAGATATTTAAACCAGAGGACCTGCTCCCAAAGAGATGAGTGTATAACTTCTCTCTCTGTCACTCTGTCTGGCAATTCTGTGAAGCTGTAACCATTCTTGTAGAAAACAGTTTACAGCATTGTGAAGGATAAATGGGGCTGAAATGAGTGGATCCATAAACAATTGTGTTAGTAAAAGTCGAAGCAGAAAAAGAAAAAAAAAATCCTCCTTTTCAGATAACAGAAAAGCCAAGTACTTTGGAGATATCCCATGGAAATTGGAACCAAAAGGGGTCATTGAGGGAATGGAAAGCTAACAGCCAATAGGGAAGTAAATTATTAGCCTAAATGGGTCTCCCCTTTTCTTTTTCTGGGCTCTGCTTTGCTCTTTCCTGCCATCCACTAAACAATATTGTAGTTATTAATCCCAGGAGGTCAGAAACAGCTGAGCAGCCTTTGTTGTAAACACCACAGGGACCCTACCCTTCTTCCTCTAGAACAATCATGTTTTATAGTTTCCTTGGGCTCATTCCCCAACCTTCTGCACATGTAACAAGGTCTAAATCTAAGGAGATAAAAATCTTTCTAACCTTCTCAGAAGTATGTGTTCTTCTGTGTTATGTTGAGCTTCTCCAAACATTTGTTCACGAGATCTGCAATAAATGTTGCCTCGGGGCTTCATTCTCTGACACTCACTCAGGATCTTGCAAGCATAAACAGCTAGTGGCTTCCATGTCAGTGGGAAGGTGAATTTGTTCTGGGTTTTAGTCTGAACATTAAAGGAGCTATCTGAGGTGTTGAATCCTGTCTCCAATATAGATTCAGCACCGTGGATAGATCCTCTGAAGTGTGAACTAACACTCATGGAATTGTAGAATTGGAAGAGACCACAAGGGTCATCGAGTCCAACTCCCTGTCATACAGGAATACACCATCAAAGCATTCCTGACAGATGGCCATTCAACTGGGAATGCTTTGATGATGTATTCTGGCATGGTACAGCACACTCACAGCACATTCAGTGCCCACTGACATCATAGCCACTAGCCTCACTGTTTGCTAGGAAGACAACGCTAATTTACTCTTTATCTTCATTGTAGAGCACTTTTACTTTGCCTCTCATCAACACCTACAGTCTATATCCTAGGACAAGGGCGAGGAAAGTGTGGCCATCCAGATGTTGTTGAACTACAACTGCAACTTCCGGTATTCTTAACCTTTGACTATGCTGGCTAGGACTGGTGGGAACTGCAATCTAACTGCCATAAACCAACAGCTACTTTTGTGCTACTTTCATGTCACCCAAGTCATTTGTAAGCAAAGATGGCAAAATCTCTCAATCATAATTCCATTCTGTTTCTTTCAATCTTATGCGCATTCTTGTTTCATCTTTGCTATGTATGCATGTATGGCATTTCTTTATTGACTTTCAGCCCAGCAGGGACCCCAAGGCAATGCAGAATGGATTTTTAAAAAACAATAAATACACAACTAAACATGTTTCAACACAAATTAGATTGGAGAGCTGGGCCAAAACCAACAAAATGAATCTCAAAGGGGAATAAATGTAAATTTCTACATTTAGGCAAGAAAAATGAAATGCACAAATATAAAATGGGTGAAACTTGACTTGAAAGCAAAATAAGTGAAAAGGATCTTGTAGTCCTAACTAGAACACAAGCTAAACATGAATCAACCATATGATGAGGTGGCCAAAAATGACAATTCAGTTCTAAGCTGCATCAACAGAAGTATAGTTTCCTGGTCAAGGGAAACATTAGTGTCACTCCCTTCTGCTTTGGTCAGACCTCATCTGCAATTCTGTTCCCAGTTCTGGGCACCACAGTTCATAACGGATAATATTGATTGCTATTGTTATGTGCCTTCCAGTCATTTCTGACGTATGGTGACCCTAAGGCAAACCTATCACAGGATTTTCTGAGGCTGAGTGTGTGTAGAACACCCAGGATCATCCAATGAGTGTCCACAGCTGAGCAGAGAATTGAAGCCTGACCTCCAGGGTCTTAGTCCAACTTTCAGACCACTATACCACACTTGTCATGTCTGCGGCAGTGCAGGCAGTTACTCACAAACAGCACAGCTCCTACACACTAGGTGAGATTCAGAGAATGTCCAAACAGAAAGGCAGCCAAGAGCAAACAAATCTGAAGGGATAAATCCAAACTGTAGTCCAAACAGGCAGAGTTCCAAGACAACCAGATCCAAGACCACAGCACAGGGTTTCAGGGCCAAAGAGACTAGTTGCTGACCATGGGAGGAAAGGCCAGCTGGCCTTCTTTTATCTATGGCTGTTGCCACCACAACTGTTCCCTCATTAGGGCTCATTTACTATTTAAACGGGCCTCCCTTTCACAGCATCTCTGGTGTGTCAGCTATGTCTTCCTCTATTTGTTCCCCTGGCTCAGGCCCTTGTGGTTGTTGTGTATTAACTCCCTCTGGACCAGCTTCTGGGCACACCTCAGCCTGTAGGGAAGCCTCTGCCTTCAAGTCAGAATCCTCCTCCTCGCTGCCACAGTCCCCAAGGCAGGGCATGACAACACTGGCTCTATATGAGTTAGAACATATCCAGAGAAGGGCAACCAAGATGATCAGAAGTCTGGGAACGAGAGTCTCTGAGGACCCATTAGGAGAGAAGGAGAGAAGAAGGACTCATTAGAAGAGAAGACTAAAGATGGCATGATAGGTATCTTTAAATAAGTGGAGAGATGTTGTATAGAAGATGGAGGAAGCTTATTTTCTGTTGCTCCAGAGACTAGAACACAAACCAATGGATTCAAGTTACAAGAAAATAATTTCCACCTAAACATTGAGAAGAACTTGATGGGTAAGAGCTGTTTGACAGTAGAGTTGACTACCCCTAGGGGGGTGTTACCATGTTGTACACCCCCAATCTGTGATACAATATGATTGGCTATAAATACTGTTTAACTGGCATGAAATAACTATAAATCTTGCACTTATGGCTGTAAGCTATGTGGAAAGTAAAGAACTTTGGAGGAAATTTCCTGAAGCTTAGACAAAGGACTTCAGCATGTCCAGGTCATACGTTTGGAAGGATTAGTTGGAGAGCTCAACCTGATGAGTTTTAGATGGTCCTCTAAAGTATCCAAGCCTAGCAAGCAATAGCAAATGAAGCTGCTAGAAGGCAAATCCAAAAGGACAACATCCTGTTACCTTTTCCCACAGAAACTGTCCTTTTGTTTCCTTACCTTTCCAGTTATTAAGAGGCTAATATGACTTCCCCCAATGCTTTCTCACCTGTGGCAAAGACAATCAGAAACTTCCAGACCTTTTTGTCAACTCTGCCAGACAGTAATTAACACACTCCTCTCAAGGCAGAAAAAGGGTATTTCAACCCTGCCTCAGTCCATGGCTTTTTGCTAGTTCTTTGGACACATGTTAATGTGTTACATTGTGTGAGGGCCCCCAGATTGCTGTTCATTGAACTGCCCTCAGATCCCAGTCTGAGACATCCCACCTTGACTGTCTTCTCTTCAGGATGAGTAAATATCACCCACTTCATCCTAACTCATCACTGTCCAATTTTTCCTTCTTTTCCTTCAGTTGGCCTTGTATGTTTGAATGCTTGCATGTGTGTATATTTTCCCCAATAAACACTTTCTTTTTGACCTCCAACTGGTGTCTCTACGTTAGTACCACTATACATAATTGAAAAGATCCCACAGGTACCCCTCCCCCTCACAGTCCTCCTTTGAGCTATAATTTCCCACCTTTCTACAGAGGCATTGGCATTGTGGATGGACCCCTGAGTCACCTACCTTTTGGGTAACAGTGGTGGACTTTCCTTCTTGGAAAAGTTGAATAGCCACCTCTCATGAGTGCTTTAATTGTATATTACTAGATGGCCTATGTGTTTCCTTCAAACTCTATGGTTCAATGGTTGCAAAACTCCTTTATACAGATAGTTCTTAGGCCCACAAACAACTAAAACACAAACAAACAAACAAAAGCAGACACACTGGCTATCACTAATTTTAAGGACTGAATGGACATAAGATTTTACTTTTTCTTCTCAGAAGAAATGTGTACATATTTTTTCAGTACTAAAAACGTACCGTACATGTTTTTAATGCATTTTTAATATCTGCTTTTTTACACTTTTTTTCCATTTCATATTGACTAAGGCATGTATTTTACAACTGTATGTATTCTTTGCCCTTGGCATTTGTTTTTTTAAATGGATGCATGCTTTTGTGCCTATTTCAGAGAGAGGTGCCACAAACCTTGCAAATGTGGATATTTTGCAGGCTGATTATTCTTCAGCTCATAAGTCTTGAGAGGAGGAATACCTTTGCTAACTATTCTGAACCCTTTTCTATCCCCAAATGCAGAGGTTTAAAAAGGGACTTGATGCATGGAAGAAGGATATGAATAGCTTTAGCCTCTTACTGATGGTCAGTTCTGTGAATAGTCCAGAGTTACTCCACTGCCCTGACCAGAAACTGCAAAAGCAGTCAAATGTAGGGGTGGGGAAGACAGAAGATTATTCATGGAGTACAGGAAGCTGCTTTATTACAAGTGAGATGATTAGTTCATTTAGCCCAATATTGTCTTCTGTAACTGGTGGTTCTTCCCTTGGCTCTCAGGGGAAAGACCTTTGACACAGGAATGAGCAAATCAATCTATATCCAGACGACATCATTTTCACATGGATTCATTCATAAATCTGTTCCAGCCTGTTTTTGTATTAATCTCGATTTTTTTTAATTCTGACTGCCAATTAACATTTAAATGTGTGTGTTAAATTCTATTATTAAGTTTACTTTATCACCAAGAACACATCTCCAAATATGTTTGGTGTAATTTAAGTGAAGCACATGAAGAAAATAATTAATTATTAAGAATTATTTGCTGTTGCTTTTTGGATTTGTATGGAGGTAAATTAATAAACTAGCCAAGTTCGTGGGGCCTCAGAGAATCATTTAAATGAACCCTGCCTAACTATTAGTGGAGACACAAGATGCATTCATCCCATTCACCTACAGCTCAAGAGATTTGACCTCTGTGTGCTTGGGTTGTGAGTCTAAAGCCATAAGAGTAATACCTCCAGCTATACAAAATGAAAAAAATGTTTTAATGAGATATCCCTTGAAATGCAACAGCAGAAATAGTGGCTTGTCATGTAAAAGTACTAGAAAATGGATCTGATCTTTTACCTACATTTAGAACATATGAAGCCACTGGGCATCATTGTTCTACCTCTGTCACTCACCACACATCAAGAGGACCAGAAATATTCAAATGAAAAGAGTGACACCTGAATCCTCTTACAGCAAACCCATTAAATACCCTGTTGAATGGTGAGTCAACATATAGATAAATCTCACTGGGCCAGTGGATTTACTTTTGTCTGGACGGACACAAAGGGATTTCGGTCTATCAGTTGCTGTTTGCAAGACTTCCAATTAGGAACAGGGTGGAAGAGAAACCTACAGGCCACAGTCACTAAGCTGGCTGCCAATTATGGAATTTTGGTACATCAGTTTGGGAGTCAAAGGAAAAGAATAGAGGGAGAGCCCAGAAACTTCCAGTGTTTCCAAGGGGCTGCTGTTTAGGAACGTCAATGTTTGAAGAAGGCCAATCCTTGCAGCATTATTGTTTAAACAAAATTAAAAGAGCCCTGCTAATCATTGTTTTGAAAAGTCTACAAAAGACATGAGAAGAGGAGGAGGAGGCATAAGACCATAGAACCAGGAAAGGGAGGGTTTCAGAGAAGAGCAACGAGGCTGTGCAAAGTGTAATTGCCTGTTCCTGCAGTCTGTCCCTGACAGGCATGAACTGATAACGGCAGTCTCTCTGCGTCTCTCTTATTTAATTAGAAGAATGGCTAGATATCATCTTCTCAGAGAGATGCTGCCCAGTAGCAAACGGCTGTCTAAGGCAGTTTCTCCTTCAAAAGAGTCAGAATCAAGAAAGGATGAACATGCATTATTAAGGCTCCAGAGATTTGCCCACAGGAAGGCGGCACAGCAGTGGCTGGGCGGGAGGAAGAAGAAAGTGAACTGTGATTCACTTTCTCTGCTCTTCTCAGTCTGTAAATTAGCTTGACTGTTAAGTACTTGAGAACCTTTATACCCACTTCATGGAATGCTGTGTGAAGAAGGCTGTCCCAAACACCACTCCTTCCAGCTCTGGACTGCCATTAACTGCTTTTCCTATCTGAGTTGTCGGCGTCTGAGGTTTTGCATAGGTTTTGATCAAGGTGCTGCAGGAGTAGAATGAAATGTAGCATCTGAAAACAAAAATCAAAAGAGTGTTTTGAATCATACAGCTTCATATAAAATCAACAGAGAGGAGGTAAATAATTGTTGTTGTGTGCCTTCAAGTCATTTCTGACTTATGGCAACCCAAAGATCTTAAATCTTGGTCTCCAGGGTCATGGACCATTTCCGCACTAGCCTGCTATAGTGCTATGATTCCACTTTCAATATCGGCCGGCCCCTCCCTAAACTGCAAACCCCAGGATTCCATAGGATGTTGAAAGCGGAATCATAGCACTATAACAGGCTAGTGCAGAAATGTCCATAGTCTTGTGCTCAAACCACTATACTATGCTGGCTCTCAGGTAAAATAATGCAAGAATATAAATGCAAAATCCATCTAATGTACACCAGTTAAACAATAATAAAACAAGCATAATGTAATTACAAAATGAGAAAGAAGGAAACCTTCTAATAAATGGCATAGAACAAGTGAAATAACCAATATGAAAATGAAAGAGAACTAACTAAATATATAACAACATCAAATCTGATTAAGAGCAAGAAGCTGGCAGTAATTGAAACTTTTTGCCCCAGCTGCCAGTTTGTACTCATTGCTTTTCTTTATTTCTCATTTTGTAGTTAATTTTGTTAAAACTATATACAGTGGTTGGAATCCTGTTAGTGTTATATACATGTGTGGGTTCCTTCATGCATGTGGTCATATTTTTCTGGCCTTTGTGCACCAAACATATTCAGTTATTGATTGTGCAACTGGAATTCCCACAAGTGTGATCAATTCATATGGGCCTAAATCATATTGTTCATCTTGACTAGGGTAGAGCCATTGAATCAGCATTAACACTTCATCAAACAATTTATTTACTGGATTTTCTAAAGGTAGAACTAACGATTCCAGCCACATGATATGTCATTTAGTGCCTTCAGTGTGCCATTTGATTCCCTGGAATTACAGAAAGAGCCACTGTGGATTCGTCATTCCACAATGGGCCATAACCAGGAACATTGTGAGATCCACAATCAGTTGCACAATGTTGGCATTCAGCAGAAGCGTGGTTTACTGCGAGTGCTGTGTGTCAGGTCGTGATGCTTCCCTGTCATAATAGTAGTCAAGTAGAAGATGAACCTGGGTCCACATACATATATTACACTTGCATATCGTATAGCATGCTAATACTATGTTTGCTGTCATGTATGAGAAGCTACCTGAAAACAAATATATGTGACAAATCTCTATAATGTGTCAGTTAAAGGTAAGGGTCTGGAGAGGAGAAGCAGGGAAATGAGATTAAAGGGTATTATGAGAATGAAGTAGTGTTGATATGATGAACAGGGCTAGGAAAGGAGTTAACTGTTCAAGGTCAAGAAAACCTGGGAAATGCACAAGCCTGGGAAAACTGGGCAATGCTATAATAACCAATGAAAACTTAGTCCATTTCCACATTACACTGTTATAATATTATTATTCCACTTTCAACATCCTATAGAATGCTGGGCTTTACAGCTTAGGGAGGGGCATTTAAAATTCTCAGCCAGAGAGCTTTTTTGGCCTCAGTAAACTACAAACCCCAGAATTTCACAGGATGTTGAAAATGGAATAATAGCACTGTAACAGTGTAGTGCGGAAGTGACCTTAGTGTGCGAGAATTTGTATGAATTACCTGTATTAAAAAATGTATGATTGCTATACAAATCAGTTCTGGCAACTTCTGCAAAAGTGTGCAGTTGTTACTCATGACAACCCTTTGAATAAGTTACTGCTAACTTCAGAATATGTTCTTTGGAGGAGCTGAGGATTATCCTGTACATGACACTGTGTCAAGTGAGTAACTCAGGTGAGTTACACTATGTAGGCATAGTCTCTTTCTCAGCCAATAGATTAATTTTTCACTTACATTATCATATTATTAATTAATTTATTAATATTATTAATTTATTGTTATTATTTATTAATTTAATTTAGCACTGCAAAGTCATGCTGGCTGGGGAGCTGTAGCCCAGACAAAGTAGCCTTTCCAAACTCTACCGTGTTTCGAGTGGAATGTGGAAGATGGCCAGAAATTTGAGAGAAAATTGGCTTTGTTTATTTGTGAGCACCATTTGAATCACCACACTCTCCCCAGACTCTTTTTCTCTCCCTGCCATGCATCTCCACAAAGACATACATGAACTCATAGTTTTGCTAATGGCTGATCAAGTGGCACCATACTTTACAAAGTGAATGGATATCACTCTATAAAGCTGAGAGTTCAATTTCAGTGTGAGTGTTAAGAATATAATAGAGTGGACATATTTTGAATTATTTATTCTTTTTTGTGCAGTTATGACTCATTTCCACATTTTTAAAGCCCCCAAAGTGTGTAGCTTTGCAGACAATTGATTTTATTATTAAAAAAAAGCCTTGAAATTCTTCCTGCCTTTATATGGTTCGCCAATGTTTTATAGGATAATTAATCAGAATATCATAGTTTTGCCTATGCATCTTTCCCCAATTTATATTGATTGGTCCCTCCTTCTACAACCAGGAGTTATTACTGCATCTCAAACATTTTTAACAACCTAAAGAATTTCACCTTTTGCAGGTTATGAGCTAATCTTTAAAAAAAAATCATCTGGGATTATTGCAGCGGATATTCACAGAAATTGAATGTATGGATTGAATCATTTGAAAAGCACTATGTTTCAGATAAAATTCACTTATATTATTTTTGTTCTACTCAGTTCCCAATGAAAACAAAATGGTGTACATGATTCTTTCAATTTTATTGGTGCAAGAACACAGTGTGATAGGTTAGGCTGGGAGATAGTAATTAATCCTAGTTTACCTTAATCTCATCGTGCTCA
Organism: Ctenosaura bakeri; assembly: GCA_948474755.1. Taxonomy (NCBI): domain Eukaryota; kingdom Metazoa; phylum Chordata; class Lepidosauria; order Squamata; family Iguanidae; genus Ctenosaura; species Ctenosaura bakeri. The sequence continues at coordinate 5,501 of CAOLHI010001994.1, read as the reverse complement.
AGTGGGGATTTGAACACAAATCTACCTGGTCTTAATCTAGCACTCACCAATACACTAGCTCAGAAAAAAGCAAAAGTTATGTCAATATTCTTATATTAGCAATGACCCATTCATATATGATGTTCACCACCTGAAAATACATACATTACAAAAATTAAAATGTGCATAGAAAATACATACAAATTTCAGTTTGGGGGGAAAAGGCTGTGAGATATGAGCCAAGGATAAAATGAAAATGTAAGATGAATTTAAAGAAATGCAACAAAACTGAGAGTTTTTTACATCCCTACTTAAATTCTGTAAAGGCATGACATCCTATCTGATCTTGGAAACTCAACAGGGTTCTTAATACTTGCATGGTAGACTGCTAATGAATGTCAAGTGCTGAAGAATATATTTCAGAGGATGGAACTGGTAAATCCACATTTCCATACTCCTTACCTAAGAAAACCCAATAAAATTTATGGGGATGTCATAAATCAATGGGTGATTTGAAGGCACATACACAATACCTGAAATTGGAGACATAAAATAATCTATCAGTCTTATATAGACTAGCAATATCTGGTGCTAGTTTCTACAATATAGCAAAAGTTGGCCTTTTTCAGACCTACAAAACCTAAATATAATCAACAAGCAGATGGTGAGTAAGATCACACACACCAACCTAAATGCAATTGCCAGTCCCAATTAGAATAGTCCCACTGAATCAAATACTGAATAGTGAGTCAAATCATGTCTAAATCCTATTAATTTACTGGGTCTACTTTAGTTGAGACTGGCAGTGTGATTTAGCTCACTATCTCTGATTTATACACATGGATTGGCTCTGTGTGTAACATGCATGAAGAGTCCGTACAATCAAAAACACTGAAAACATTCATTTTCAGAAAGAATTTGAACATTTGTACCCCTTATTATGTAGCACAGCAATGCTCAAGGATTTTCTTTGGTCCACAATTTGCAGCAAAGCTGCTTTGTACTTTCCATACTAATGTGCAGAGCATAAAGCTGCTGTCTTTTCTATTTTCAATTTTTCCAGATTTTGCAGTACACTTCTAAATTCAAAACATATCAAGATATGCATGAAAATATGATGCAGTTTTAGCTGCTTTATATCAGTTAGCTATTGGTGGATATGACCCCAGCCTACCACAATTGAAAAGTGGGGAACAAGAGTCTGTGACATGGCCTTTATCTATAATAATGAAAGTGTGTGTATGTGTGTGTGTGTGTCCGTGTCCCATAGCTCCAAGACCATGGAACCTAGATCCCCCAAATTTTGCATGCACAGGAAGGGGGCTGTGAGCCTGCACATTATTTTTCCCCCTACTAATTAATATAGCATTATGCAGACTTGTATAGAAATAGAGCTATTATCTCTTTATTGGAGAGACACCATAGGGAGATAACAGTGGCCACCAATATAAACCTCCTTTAGAGGAGGGGACTTGATGCAAAGCTTGAAACTGTGGCCATTTCTGCCCTAAACTATTATAGTCCTAAAATTCCACTTTCAACAACCTATGGAATCCTGGGTTTTGCAGTTCATGGAGGGGCCTTTAGAATTCTCAGCCAAAGAGGTCTTTGGCCTCAGTAAACCACAAACCCCAGAATTCCACAGGATATTGAAAGTGGAATAATAGCACTATAGCAGTATAGTGCGGAAATGGCCTGTGTTGACAAAGTGGGAGGCAGGAGAGAGAAACATTTTTAAAAATCAATTGAACAATGAAGAAACAGGGTCTGGATTCTTACATTAATAGAAAAAAATTGGCAGTTCAAATTAAAGTGACAAGAAATGCTCAAAGCCATGATTGTTGTTGGCAACTGCCATCAAGTCAGCCTCAACTTATGGCAACCCTCTGGATAAGAGCTCTCCAAGCCACTCTATCATTAGCAGCCCTGCTCAGGTCTTGTAGATTCAGGGATGTGTCTTCTTTGATTGAGCCTATCCATCTGTAATGTGGTTTTCCTCCTTTCCTGCTACCTTCTACTTTATTAGGCATTATAATCTTCTCACGATATGTCCAAAGGACAACAGCCTCAGTTTAATCATCTTGGCTTCTAGGGAGAGTTCAGGCTAGATGTCCTCTAGGATCCATTCCTTTGTCTTTTTAGCAGTCCAGGGTATCCATAGATCCATAGCACCACATTTAGAATGCGTTGATTTTCTTCCAATCAACTTTCTTCACTGTCTAGCTTTCCCAACCATGTATAGAAATTGGAAATACAATGGCATGCACAATCCTAACTTTAGTATTCAATGATACATCTTTACACTTCAGGATTTTGCCTTGTTCCTCCATACCTGCCTTTTCAAGTCCTAATTTTCTGATTTCTTGACTGCAGTTTTCATTCTGGTTAGTGATTCTACTTGGCCATGTAATGAGTTCCCCTTCTTGACGTAGAGCATTCCATGAAACATGGCATCTCTTTATTGTATTTGTAAATAATAATGAACATGTATATGTTCCCCCAGTTCAATATGGATCCCTTAGGATAGGTACTGTTGGTTGATTGTGACAATATATGAGGGATTTTGTTTCACTGATAACCCTGCTTAACATCTCTGTAATAGTTGTAACCGTTGCTATCAAGTACTTTGTTTTGTTTGTTGTTTTCTAATTTAATTTCAATTAACTTGAAATGTGTTGATGCATTCGAGATGGAAACAAAAAATAATAAAATACATGTTTTTAAAAAAGTACTATTTCTTTCCTTGTGATGCCCAGATTGATGCATCAATGGGACAAAATGTATTAGTGAGTGAAAACAAGTGAAAACTAACATAAAATGGTAACAGACTGATCCATCCATCTCCAAATTCCAGGAAGTAAACAAGTTGTTAAGCATGAATTGCCTGTGCATGTTATCTATCATAGTTGTAAGCAATTTTTTTTCTTTTTAAGGGTTGCACCAAATGCCTTTTTTAAAAAAACATTGAGTCCTATATTGAGAAGAAGACAGGATATAAATCAAGTCAATAAATAAATATCTGGGGTGAAGATTAGTGCATATCTAGAGTGAGGCAGGTGTTATGAAAGTGATTCTATTCCCAAATTCCCAAAGACACATTCACTGCTGCTGCTGGTGGCGGTGGTGGTGATAGTGATACCAGCTGAACTGGTGCTACCAACTGTCATCATCAAGTTGACTGCAGTGAGAGAAACATTTTCTGCCCATATTCTGGTGACAGAGGAAAAGAAAATAGCTATAGCCACTAGCTAGCACGTCTCTAGCAATGGCCATAGTGCTTGCATTAAATTCATATCTCCCACCACCGTGATTACTCTGGGGGCAGCTGGTGGATCTATTGTCACAGAAATGAAAAAACTACTATTTTTTATGGTTCTTTCTCCCACAGCTACTCCAGGTTATACAGGTGCCATCCAAGTGCTAGTGCCTATACCTAATAAAGGTTTAACACTGAAAGAGCTCCCATAGAGCCTGGAGCAATTGCAGAAGCAGCAGCCATACCTGGCAACTGATCTACCAATTACCCTTGTGACTACCTTAATTGCCAAAATGCCACCCACCCTTGACTTCTTGTAATGTGAAGGTGGAGACAAAATGGGGAATGGCAGGCAGTTTTTTCAGTTCTGTATCAAGTAACACTACATGTAAACTTTCAAATACTATCTAATGTCAAGTACTGCAGACTGCAGCTAACTACCTTTGCACTTCATGAAGAAGAATGTCGTTCTAAAACTCTCTTCCAAAAATTCAAAGTTCTTTTGCAGCTTATCCGGCTTCACTCAATGAGAAGGGCACCCACAGCTAATGAACTTTCACAGGAACCAGGATGTTTTAGAACATAGATGGGCAAAGTTTGGCCTCTAGGTTGTCCACTCATTTTGCCCTAAAATGTTCAGTAGTATTTCCAAAGCCTTCAAAGGATGCTACTGACTCTTGCAAATAGCGGAACAGAGATATAGGTTTAGGCCTAAACATGCTTTTATTAAAATATTAGCATATATACCCAATGTTGCCTGGGATTTTATTTTCTCATAGGTAATATTTGTTAGAAAGATTTGAGATCCTGTGTCTCTAATTCCACAAATTGTCTTGTCTAGTACCCGTAAGTTTTCCCCATATTCCCCAATTCAGTCTGTACTCAGAGTTATTAACATGCAGAGATTGGGTTCCTGAGGGAATATACTGCCCTCCTCCTTGCAGCTAGGTCTCATCTCCATAGCAACTAGCCAAGCCCAAGAGCAATCTGGCTGAGAATTCTAAAGGCCCCTCCCAAAACTGCAAACCCCAGGATTCCATAGAATCTTTTCAGGCAGCCAATGCTATGAGATCTTTGTGTGACACAGACAAACATACAAACTTTGACTTTTATATAATAGATGGAACTGGCAGACACTCCTTGTTTTGGAAAAAAAGAAAAGAAAGACCAAAAAGATCTGAGTGGGACCTCAAATCATACCAAAATGGTAAATGACACCTCCTGGAAGCATGGGGATGCTATTGGCAGTTTGAGGGTAAAAAATTCCTCTCAAATATTGAGAGATGAGCACAGAAGGGAATAGTGGGGCAGCCTTACGGAGTCCGCTGGGGGGGCAGTGTAGGTCCCAGTTCCTGGCAGTTCCTCACCTCTGTTTTAGGAAGTGTTGGCTTTGACAAAAGATGACAAAAAACCACCTCATTTCTGTTGGTCAAAACAAGCCTGTTATCTCCTGCGGGAATGGAAGGCACCAAACCATAAGCTTTCATATTAGTTTCAAAGCCCCTTAAGCAAGCTGAAGCAATTTAAGGAAAGGAAGTAGGAAAGAAAACAACAATAAGCTTTTCATCTCAGTACTTCAGCTATATCTTCTTTCAATTTTAATTTCCTCATCCTCCATTCCTCAACCTCTGCCAGCCCTGTTTGGCTACAGACAATTGGCAACAAGCTGTGTTATTACAGGTGAGGCGTCAGTGCCTGGAGGCAAACAAAGGAACTTCTACCTATTGCAAAGTCCCATTGACGGAATCTACCACACACAGTTTGGCAGAGAGCCGTTCCTCACAGAAAGTAATTAATACAGCAGACAAATTTTGTGTTTCTTCTGAGCTTAATTATACCAATTTGTTTAGGCATGCAGTAGATAGATATCATCCACACAGAAGACGGAAATATCCATAGGCTTAGGGAAAACCCATGCTTGAAGAAATGCAGGAGATTTTTAGGCAGGAGAACGTCCCTTTTCAGTATTATAGATATCCTGCATTTCAATATGAATTACTAGCCTAATGAAATTGTGCTCACAATCATAAGGACTGTCACAGAGGTGCGACATCAGACTTATTCTCTGCTGTCTTAGAGGGTAGAACCAGATCTAAGTTACAGGAAGGTAGATTTCAATTGAACATTGGAAGCAACTTCTTGACAATAAGAACAGTTCAGCAATGAAACAAATTTCCTGGAAAGGTGGTGGGATCCTCTTCTCAAGACCCCTTCAAAAGAGGCTGGACAGTTACCAACTGGGGATGCTCTAGCACAGTGGTTCTCA